>JAPMOR010073796.1:59826-96814 GCA_026543865.1 Argiope aurantia | reverse complement strand
TAAGCGAAATTTTGACGTGTTTCTGCTATAACTTCCGAAAATATTACCGCACAAAAAAGATTTTTACATGAAGTTAAAGATAAAAAATTTATCTTTTAAATGATACCTATGTTTTAACCTTAAAATTAAATTTCTATTTTTAATGAATTTTTAAATAAATATTTTAACTATATTTTTCCACAATTTTTTTCGTACAGAATAAAAATAAAATTTAAGCTGCACGAGCACGTTTCGCATTCATGGGAAAAAATTAGCTTTTTTCAAAGTGTTGCCATCACATTGATTAAAGCTCCAATTAAAAATAAATTAAATCTTTTTGGAAATGAAATCTGCAAAAATATAATTTTCGGCACGTGTCTGTAGGAAATGAAACAAATATGAAATATTATTTTTTCTAAAAAATTAATTCAAGAAAAATTATTTTATGATCTTTTACTCTCTCTATATTATTAATCCAATAAATCAATTTTATTTTCAGGCAAGTTTTGTTTAATATGAACAGGATATCCATTCAAATCAGGGCCACACAGCTAATTTGCAAACCTTTAGTAAGACACAGATCTCCTAAAATGCCTAAATGGAAAATGATTATATTTTATGTAACTTGATTCAATAAATGCTCTAATAAATAACGAATTTTTGATTTTACATAAAGCTTCTGCTGTGGAAATCATGAATAACAAAATATTCTTGAAACACTAATATTTTAAATAAAAAGATTTAATTTCCAATCAACTAAATCAATCACTTAAACTGACTGATTTATGAAAATTTGAATATCACTATTCAATAAAAAAAGGATAATTTTAGATTTTCCATCGATCGTTTCAAAGAAAATACGCCAATCAGCGCGCAGGTTTCTTAAGATTAATTAGCCTAAGATTATGAAAATGTTGAGTTTTTCTAAATTTTTAACATTCAAAACTTCATAAATAAGTCTTAGTTGATCGTGGAAAATAGAAACATTCATTCATTTATTTAAAATTTGGTGTGTCCAGAATATTTCTCAGAATTTGATACCTTACTGCATTAAATTTAAACTTCATAATTTTTGAAATATATTTATAGGCCGGAACAAAATATTATTATTGATTTCATTTCAATCCTTTTGAAAGCAAAACGAAAAACTGAATTTCATGCTGAATTTGAGAAATTTTTATTGAATTATTGTTTGAGATATTACATAAATTATGAAAATTATTTTGTAGTTCACATAAGACTTAAATACCGAGCGATTCTGTTTGCAATACTCATATTCAATAATAATAATAATAAATAAATAACAATAAAGATGATAAATAAAATAAAACGCTTGGTTTTATTAAAAAGTATCTTTATATTAATTGCAATTTCATCATTTCCATTTTAAATTAAAGTTGAAATTTTGCCGGAAATGACAACAAATTAGCAAAATATATTGAACGAAACGATCTAAACAACAGTATACGTTTGGTATGACTATCAAAATTTGAAGATTAAAAATGTTTTGTTTAAGAATCTATTAAGAGACCAGTTACTTAAAATGTTTAATTGAAAATTGTAGCGAGAGGTAATACTGGCGAACTGGCTGGTCGCCAAAGGCGGCTAGTATTCTTATAATTCTAATAAAAAGGGAACCTGAAACAGTGAAGTAAATAACGTACCGTCTGATGTCAGTATGACTAGATTAACATCTCGTTTTTGAAGCTATACAAGGAATATTTTGAGAAGACATCGTAACTTTGAACCTCGGTTACCAGACAAGGAAGACACATCAACTAGAGTCTTTTTTTCCAGATTCCACGTCGCGATAATTCACGTGCGAGTTAACACTTGCTAGATCTACGTATATCGATATTGCAAAAGAAATCGAGTTAGAAAGTTATAACTTTCGCAGTCTTTAAAATATGTAAAATAAGTTTAGAGAAGTCATATTTGTCTATACAGCTAAAAGCACTTTTTTATAAATCGTCTCGTTTCTTATTAACACTAGGATATCAAAACTTTTTAAGGGAGCTATCATATAATTTAAACCGTTAAAACTGTGTGTAACTCCATCATTTTTCTGTAAACAAGCTTTGATTTTATTCAATAAATATCCTAAATATATTTATATAAATGTATTATTATAAGAACTGAAAATAACTAAAGACGGTATTTGTTAGAAGACATTTTTGTGGTTTGTTAAGACATTGAGAAGAAATAGTAAATAAAATATTCATAAACTGCTTCATTAAATAGCAAAAAAAGCAATTTATAAACAATCTTTTATCATTAGTAATTAATCATTTCAAATGTGAGAAATGCCAAAGACACTTATCAAGAAGTGAGAAATTATTTCCTAAATTCCTTTAAATCTTTCATTTTCCAAAAATGAAGTTTTGATTTATACTTTTTAAATAAATTCTAATAAGTTCGAATAAATGTATTTAGAAAAGAAAAAAAAAATCAAAGCAATTTAGTGAAAGAAGAAATAATAATAATAATAACAAAAGAATAAATTGCAAACGATAAAATAGCATGGTAGGAAAAAAACAACTCAAAAACTTTCTGCTTTGTCTTTTGTAAGCAATGACTTCGAACTTGGGAAAACTGCAACATTCTCTCATGAGAAATTTCATAATTTCCAGTGAAACCTTCATTTTTCAAAAATAAAGTTTAGACTTATTAAATGATTCTAATAAGTTTGAATAATTTTATTTAGAAAATGATCGAAAAAATCAAAAGCATTTTATTGGAAGAAGAAATAAAAAAGAGAGAATAAAATGCAAACGATAAAATAGAATGGTAGAAAATACAATTCATAGACTTTCTGCTTTGTCGTAAGTAAACAGTGACTTCGAACTTGAGAACTGCTACATTCTCTTATGACAAGCTTCATAATTTCCTCTGAAACTTTCATTTTTCAGAAACAAAGTTTTCAGCTTTGATTGATAAATTATTTTAATACATTTGAAAAAAAAGTATTTAGATAATGGTTGAAAAATAAATTCGGGTAATTTTTTAAGAAAAAGTGGAAAATATATATGTAAACTACGACATAAAATGGCAGAAAAAAGCAATTCGTAAATTTCCTGCCTTATCGTTAGTAATTAGTCCCTTAGAACTTGAGAAGTGCCGAATTCTGCGTTGAATTCAATGGAATTCATTGCGGAGCAAATAAAATGTTTTTCAACACACCACATTCGGAAAGAAGGGGGAAAAGAAAACCAATTTTATGTGAGAAAAGGCGCAACGCCATCGCCACCAACTTTTACTCGAAATCCCAAACTCATTAAAAAATGCAAATAGACTTATGTGAAGTGAGTACAAAAATTTTTATCAGAACTACACAATCAATTCTCCAAAAGAAAAAAAAACACCCCTCAATAAAACAAGAACGCACTTTGCATTTTAATAAGTCTTTTTTCATTGCCTCCCTCTTCACGATATTAAAGACGGAGTATAACAAACCGGAATCTAAATTATAAGAGTTCAAACAATCGCTCCAAACAAAAGCTAAACTTGGTTATAAAATTTGTAGTGTTATTTTTATCTAAACAACTGCTTCTGCCATCTAAACGAAGCGATTAAATTAAAGAAAGATTGCGATAAAAACTTGGAAAATATATTCCCTTAAAGAGGGTACCGGAATAAAATTAGTCAGCAGGGCGCAAATTAAATTTATTTTTCAATACGTGTTTTTATTTGTTCTTAAGAGCTATCGAGGGGAATTGTTTTAACCTTTTAAAGGGATAAATATACAGAAAAAGAGATCAAATAAATAAGGAACAGCAAGGAAAAAATGAGATGCGTCTTATTTCAGAATAATTGCTTGTATTTCATTTTCTTTTAAGCTGAAGCTTAAAAAATTGTTTACTTTTTGCGGCTGGAATTTGAACATCAGAAGCTAATTTGTCTGGTTAAAAATATCTTGCTCAAATAATCGGTAATTTAGATATGTTGGGAATAAAAATTAACCAGCCGAATTATACTTCATTTGTTGTACTTGTAAATTTACAGAACGAAGCTCTTTTTGTGTTTATTATCGTAGTCGCGAATAGAATCGGGTATACATTTTGGACCTCATCTTTGGAGTGACTGGGTTCAAAATTTGATGTAGATTTGCTATTTTGATGTCAAAACCACACACCAAACTTCATTTTTCTAGATTATTATGTTTTTGAGTTATGTTGTTCACATTACACGGATAGAGACACAGAATCTGCCTTTTGTCGGATTTTGTTCAAAATATGACTTAATTCCGATGACAAAATAGCATATTGAAATTTGCTTATCTGGATTGCTGCGTTTTTGATTTATCATTCTCTCATACATGCAAATACGAAGGCAGACAGACAATCATTCCTTCAAGAATATTATGCGTGATAAATCAGATATAGAGAGTCAAGCGTCCACCTATTGGTCTGACGTGGAATTTAGAGAGGAAAATGCTAATTCCCAGTAATCTGATGTAATCTCAGTAATAATAATCTGATTACCGTTCAAAATCACGAGGTCCTTTTCAAAACAACCTTGTTTTGGTTTCTAAACGGAGCTTTAATATAAATAAATTAAGATTACGGTTGGACGAAATCTTAAATATTCTCTGAAAATGAAGTCCCCCCCCCTCCCCCAATAAACGCATAACTGCTTTCCTCTATCTCAAATCCTTTGATTTTAAGATCTACCATCCTTTTCCATTGCTCGAGGAGTTGCCATCTTTTATTATCAATAAATTTAGTTATCATACTGTACTGCACTGTAATGTTACATAAGTACTGTTAAGTATAATTACTGTTGGAATGTTAGAAAGTATCTGAGTATAAATAAAAGCTATAAAAATGCATAGCAGCAGCTTGTTAGAAAATAGAATATATTTCATTCTAAGTTTTAGTTCCTTATCAATGAACAAGATCTTTTCAAGTGAAATTATTTATATTAAAACTAATTCGAGTTCGAAACATTGCTTTAAAATGGCTAAAAAGTGGGAATCAAAGTCAGAAATTGTTACATAAGAATATTCAACAAGATTTTTTCGCTTTTACATTTTTATTCACTTTCGAAACGCGAGTCCTTTATATAAGCAGTATTTGGCAATTAAAAAGTCAGTGAGTTTCATTCTTAATAATGATTCTTCGTTGATTTTTTAAAGGCTATTAATTACTGGAATTTTCCTCACTTATTATGATTTTTCTTTTTTTTAATCAATGCTATTCTCAAACGTAGCAATCACTTGTCTTCTTTATCTCTTTAAATTTTAAAGACTGACAACTTTTGATTTTATAACTAAGAAGAACTGTAATGGGACTCATCGAATTTTGCTTCACCAAATCGTTATATTTAAATATAGTTTCTTTTTTAGTTTAAACTCTACGAGCATGCTTCTGTAATTATGTTCGCTTAGTTTTTATTCAAATTATAGGAAAGAAAGTGAATAAGCTCTGTTTTTTTTTCTTCAAAATTTTGAATTTTTGTCGATATAAAGTTAATAAACTGCGTCTATTGAAAAAAGGGTTCCTAGAGAAGTTCAGAACCACAGAGAGTGAGCGCGACTGTTATGCATCAACTAATAGCCTTATACTCGGGTTGTTCAAAACGGGACTCTAATATTGCTAAATCAAACCGAAGGGTTTCTTATTTTTAAATATTCCACTTTCCACAAGTAATAACCATACTTGCTGCATCATGACTTTTTATTTAAATGCTTTATAATCGAAGAAAAATGTTAAAGCCGCAATAATTGAAAGAATCTTGAAAACAGAAATAGAAATTTTGCGGTGAAATTTCATTTTTCTAAGAATTGTTTTCATTGATGTCTCACTTTTATTATTTTTTTTCGAAGTTCATCTTGTTTATTCAGGAGAATTTAAAATTCTGACATATTTTATGAAAAATATTTAAATTTTTGAGAGATATTTGCTAATATTGATTTTCATCTACTATTCATTGCTTTCGAATCTGTTTAAATTAGATGAAGCAACATTTGATGCTTTGGGGAAATATTTTATTATTAGGTTTTTTTTCTTCTGATTATTAAAATACTTCGTTCATTTTAATTTCATGTCTTCATTCAACTCAGTTTGCTATCAGTTTACATCATTACGTCATTCATCACATCATCATCTTTTATATTATTAAATCTTTAATTATGTTACTCATTTTACATTATGACTTTCATTACATCATCATTATTTACGTTATTACATTAATTGCATCACTCATTTTACATCATTAGGTCTTTCAATACATCATCATTTAGATAATTTATTTTACATTACTACGTCATTCATAACATCATTCTTCCTCATCATCACGTTATTTAATATTATTTATTAGCCGATTCATTTTACATCACAGTCACATGACAAAAATAATATTTCAATTTAAATTTACAACATTTACAACACTCTGTATTAAACTGTGACGTCAAGTCTTTTTCATTCTAAAAGATGAGTAATGGATTTTGAGTAAAACTGACTCTGCGCACTCGACGCTTGTAATGTGAACATAAATTGACTACATTTGCTATCAGGGAATGATGAGTGATTTTATTATCGTTTTGGTAGACCTATTCAAAGAGAGAAGCCATCCAAATGGATATCTATCTAGTGTTTTATCAATTTGCATTACACTCTTTAGTCAGTAACTAATTGGTTATTAGTTCATTACATTAATTATTCTATATATTACCAAATTTATTATGGTAAAAAAAAGAAAAATTCTAACTCTTTATTCTAATGTTTAAACTTATCTATAATTTTCTTAAAAATATAAACCCCTTTCAGACAAAAAAAAGAAATGTTGCAACTATATGTTTTGTTCTATGCAATTTTAGTTTTGAATAATTTCAGAAAACACTTATTTTGCCTTCTTCCTAAGTAATTTGTATGTTTTGCTCGCAGTTTTTCGTTGTAGTTTTGAAACTTCTCAATAGATGGCACTATATGGATCTATGTTATAATAATATTAATATATAGCGCAAGTTTGATTTATGTGAAATCTTATTTCAATAAAATTTTATTTAAATCTATCGTGATGCTTTGTTTTGGCGACTACCTGTAATTTTCTTTTGTACGTGGAATTGAAATAATTGATATTATTTCATTTCTAACATATATAAAAAATTAACGGATGTATTTGCTAATTTGTAATTTAATTGTAATTTGTAAGGGAATTAACGGATGTATTTGCTAATTTGTTGAATAGTTAAATTTGAATAACTTCCTTAAATTTACTAAAAATTATAAATATAAAAAACATAAAACCACTTCATTCTAAATAGCACATGTGTCTTACATCTCATATTTAACACGTTAATCGCCAGGTGAACCAAATGTGTCTCACAAATAATGTATTCGTTCGGACCATATGGATTATACATGCTTCACGTGAAATCTTTTGCCTTTTTATCCGTAACTCAGCGACAGTTTATACTGATCAAATAAATGCATAATAACTGGTAGAGCGTGGTCTACAGAACAAAGTAAGCAGGTTGGCCTTTAGTTTGTGACACATTATTATTTCTTTTATTAAAGGCTTGTTGCTGTTTGATACCGAATAGCTGAATTCATCCATGGAAACTTGCCTTGGAAATCATCATCCCCTTCATCAAATAGAGTGTCATTCATTAATTTCTGACTTTTCCTTCCCATAAATATCCATATTTCTTTAACACACACACACACACGCACACACACACACACACACATACGCACGCACACACACACACACACATACACACACACACACGAACACACACACACACACACACGAACACACACACACACACACACACATATCTGTAATATATATCACATATGTAATATATATATATATATAAATATATTTGTACACACATCTGTATCACATATATATGAGAATGTGTGTGTGTGTGCGCGCGCGCATATGTATATACACGCTTCAATAGGATGACTCACTCGCTCAAGTTTAAAAAAATTATTTTTTACAGCTTGTGACAAAATAATTTTGTTAATAATTACAATGCCAACATTTTTATGATTTTACGTGTTTCTCGTGGCCCAGCATGTTTCAAACAATTTTTTGCGTTGTGGTATTAATGTATTGATACAAAACTGATATCTCGTCATTATACCTCATTTAATGATATTTTATGAAAAGCTAGTATTCAGTTTCCAGTAAGCACAACGATTAATTAAACCCTAACAGAGAAGCAAAGTTAGATAACAACGTCTCAAAGTACTGAATTATCTAGCAACACTTGAGATCAAACCATTAACGTAATTAGTATAGATTCGAGATTCCATTTATTACACAAGAGCTCGAATAGTTCTGAACCACTCCAGCTAATTAGATGAGTAGAAGGAATATATGTCCAAGGATGTAATCGAAACGACCATGTCACGATCGTTCGGCACAGAACACGCGAACCTGCCCCTAGTATACAACTCCTGTTTCATCACGTAAGTTAAAAAGAAACTGTTAGTGCGTGCATTCAGCAATAGAATGAAAAAAGAAAAAAAATCCCATTCCCTTTTTTGATTCGTCCAGGTCACCAATTGGCTGTCTGTCCAGCCTTCCAGTACAGTCAGACACGATAACTCAGAGAATTTTCCTTCTTGAAACTGAGTTTGAAGCGTGTGTACTCAGCTGTTGCCCAGCATGTGCACAACTCACTCGGCAGCATTTTTACCTGCTGAGTAAATAATCATTTTCTGCTTAGTGTAAGGTAACTTACGGTTGATCATAGCAGATTGGAATCCCTTTTCCGACAAATGGTAAGAGCTCTAACTGAATTCTATAGCCGCCATGCTCAATTTTTCAATTTCTCACACACGTAATTACCAATTTGTTATTGTCGGTTTGTAAGGGGATTTTTTTATGGTTGTTGCAACGACTTTTTAACATTACGAGAGAAAGATGAAACATCTATGACTGAGAAAAAGGAAACAACGATCTTCATCTAAAGTTACCGTTTCATCGTCTTTCTTATTCATTTTCTTTCTCTTATATAAAGTATTGTAAAATTTCGATCTCGAGATTTTGATGAATCTCAATGTTTTAGATATTCTCCCTGAGTTTAAAAACGTATTATTTAGATTGGCCCCTGTGAGCGAGTAGTTCAAAAGCGCAAAGAATTAAACAGCTTCACATCAAAATGATCGATTTCTATCAAATTAATCTACGAGAAGTCAGTCTGTTGTGTGCATTGGGACACGATAGCTCAAAAATGAAGGAGATAAATATATGAGATTTAGCATACGGTTTGAGTCATCAGAATCATAGGTCTATCAAATTTCTATTTGTCCATTGTCCACATATCCATTTCTATATTTACATATATGTAAACAGGATACATGAAAATATACAAACGTGCTTTAAAAACAGAATATCGTTTTTACATACATGTAAATATACATATGTGAGCGTTTTTATATTTACAAGTATTGTAAACACGATCATTCTAAAAAGAATGACTTACGTAAATGAAATTTGGCCAGTTTTACCTTATAATTTTGTCCACCTGGGGGCACTTTAGGAATGGGAATGAGAAGTACCCGGTATGGTTGTTGTTTCTCACCTCCCTAGTGAGTACAGAAATGGTGTAGGGTTAGCTACTTTATACCGACGACGGAACGTACATCCTAAGGCTGTACTATGGTCGCTGATGGCCCTTAGGATTCCATCATATTTCTCATTTATGCTGTTGCATCGATCCGATCATTCAAAAGTGTCGACTGTCTTAGAGCGGGTCATAGTCATTTAAAAGGAAGGAATTCGGTATTTTGAGTGAAATTTTAAGACTCTACCAAATTTTTTGCCTCAATCTATCAAATAGAAATTTCCATGTTAGTTCATCAGCTTTTGTGCCCGTTAAAGCAGTAGTTTAAAATACAGGAGTTGATATTATTGAAATTTGGAATAAAGTCTTATGGACAAAAGTATAGACGTGCAAAAAAATGTTCGTTTGAATCGGAAAAAAGAAAGGCGCACAAAATGTATATAAAGTTTTCTTCGATATATTAGGAAATTCAAAGCACATCATGTTTCGTTAATATATGAGAAAGTCGAAGGGAGAATAATCCCGCTTTCTTAAATATGGTTATAAGCATTATTTTTTTTATTTAAAAAATATCCCCAGATACTCTTAAATTTTAAATGCGATGACTTATGAACACTGAAGAATTTTTTAATCTATATATAGTTATAGAATTCACAAATCGATTTGAATACTAGTGAAACGTTTCAAAGTGTTATCTAAATGAAGTCAAAAATAATGAAATGTAATTTCCTACTATAATAGTAACTGGTAAGCATACTAACTCCGGAAATTGCTGGAGAATATTGACTTCCAATACGCGATACTGTACTAGAGGGTTAATTATATCTGATAGAAAAAAATCTTTATTGAATCGCAACAGAGTCAATTTATATGACATCATTGTTACATGATAAACATAATAGTGCATACCATGTAGTATTTAGTTGCTCAATCCCCTATGCGTTGGTGTCACATCAAAGAATTTCAAAGTTTCATTTATGTGGTGCATTTGATATTTGTTTCGTGAACATGAATTAAATCCATTATGGCTAAAGAAAACACTTTCTGATGTTTAAGAAACTTATAAATCCGGACTGAAACTTAAGATATGATTTGAATTGTACTCAGAAAAAGGCTGGAGAAGATTGACTTAAGTGCAGATTACTCTAAGTACTTTTACTCTAAGCACTTTTATTGTTAAGATTGACTCTAAGCACTTTTTTAAGGTTTTCTATGTGAGATGTAATTGCAGTAAGAAAAAAAAAGTGAGAGAGTACAGTTCAAGCAAAAGTATTTTTTGATATTCAAATTCACATCAGTACATATTGTATGAACCCAAATATCTCATTTTATGCACTGCATTATTTCTCTTTCTTCTTTTGTTTCTTCATACATAATAAAAAAAATCTCCACGAAGTTTTAATTTCTTTAATCCGCATTTGATCAGTTTAATGCCTTTTTGTTGTTGTTTTTACTCTAGTTTTTTTTCAATTCCCTTTTATAAAAATTACTAGTAATTATAATTAATTTTTACAAATAATTATAACTTTTGCTAGCAACTTTTTATCAGCAATTTACTAGTAATTATAATTAGTTTTTTTCAATTCCATTTTATGAGATTATTAGTAATTATAATTACTTTTTGGACTATTCCTCTCCTAGGTAATAGCCTCTGGTTAGACAGGTTAGTTCAAGCACCTATTTGTGTCAATTCTAAGTTCATTCTAATTTTCTTTAGATGACAAAAAAAAATTCTTTAAACTGTTTTAATTAAATTAGTATAGTAAATTCTAGCCCAATAAATTTCCCCTCTGGAAATGCAATGACATATTTCTCCACTTATTTTAAAACAGCTCAAGAACTATTAATATTTTGTTAAAATATTTAACCAATGAGATCTGAATGTAAATATTTATCCTGCAACTTACATTTAGCGCTTTCTATAAAAATGAATCCATAAACCATATTTATATCATTGCAATATAATTTTCCTAATTTACAGCTCACACATCTAAAAAAATTGATTTGATGACAAAGGTCCAGTGTATACAACTTTCGCCCATGCAATCTTACTTGAATGTATAAAATGGAATACTATAAACCACATTTACACTGTATCAACATAATTTATCATTTTTATAACTCAAATATCTAATAGAATTAATAAGATGTAGGTAACTCCCGCCAGTATAATTTCACTTGAATGTGTAGAATAGAATACTATATATCACATTTACATTGTTGCAACATAATCTACCTGTTTTCTAGCTCAAACTTCTAATAGAATGTATGTCATGCTAAAGATCCAATATGAGTAACTTTCGCCTGTGTAATCTCATTTGAATATGCAGAATAGACACTAGAAAAACATTTACATTGTTGCTGCATAATTTGCCTGATTTATAGCCCACTCCTCTAATAGTATTAATATTATGATAACGATTCAGTGTAAGCAACGCACGCATGTATGATTTCATTTGAATGTGTAGAAAATAATTTATTTAGCTTGCCTTTAAATAATATATGATTGAGCGAAAGTAGAGCATATTTTGAAGATAAGAGTAGATATAAATATTAAATTATAAAATTATATAAATAATTATAATATAAAATTAAATAAAAAATATTTCGTTTGCCTTTAAATAATATATGATTGAGCAGATTTTGAAGTCGATATAGATAAGTGTAGATACAATAGTAGTCGATATAAATAAGTGAAGATATAATAGTAGTCGACATAAATAAGTGTAGATATAATAGCAGTCGATATAAATAAGTGTAGATATAATAGTAGTCGATATAAATGAGTGTAGGTATAATAGCAGTCGATATAAATATATGTATAAATAAGTAATAAGCAAAAAACTAAAAAAAATCATATTTGTGGGCAATTTCTGTTGAATTGTATCTGCTATAAAGCATTAAAAAGTTAAAAAACTTGAATAAACATTTTATTTACTTGAAAGAAATTCATTTTATTATTATTTATTAAAGAAGCGAGCAAAAAATTGTATTACGGGTGTTTTTTACTATCAAAGTTTTTTTAATAAAAATATTGGTTGGAATTTATTCAGAAAACTGCATAATTTAAAGATTTCCAAGGCAATATGCATGATTTTAGAGTATAAAAGAGAGCTAAAGATTGGTTTTGGTATCAGCTGCAGTTTTGCGTAATCTTTGATGTGAAAAGGAGAAAAAATTGGACACGAATATTGTATAACAATGCCACAACAAAAAGCTTCTTAAGCAAACTCTCATAGTATGCATATCAAATTCAAGAATCTTTGATGCAGGCTTTTCATTACTTTCGAAAAATTGTTTGCAAATATTTACATAAAAAAAACAAAATATCGTAGTACGGAAAATTTTTTCTGACATAGTTTCCTCTTTTTTCCCCACCCTTTGCATTAAGAAAGCTTGACAATTCATAGATTTTTTTTTCATTCTTATTTTATTTTGGAAACACAGTTTTAAGTATCCTTTTAATTTCCGAAATAAATTGAAATTCATATGCAATTTAAAATATTTGTAATTTTGTAAGCATATATCCGATAGAAAGAATTTGCAGAATGGATTAATAAACTTACTATATAATAGTAATTAATAGTCTGTCAAGCTTAATATAAAAATTATTAATATAAGAATAATATTAATAGGGTTTTTTTTGCTTTTGTAAAAAAAATTTCCGTTCGAAATATAACTTAGAAATCCCTTTTTTTTTTGTTCAGCATCATTGATGATTCATGGTTTCAATAAAAGAGAAAATAAATTTATTTTAGTTGAGTTCATATTTATTGTTGCTGAGAACCCAGTACAAAAACATATCGCACCGTAATTATATATTCAAGCAAATTCAAAAATTTAATTTTACAGTAATTTAATATCAAAAATTTAATATCTTCTCAGTAATACATCACAGTTTCAAAGACTATAAGTAATTGCAGAAATTTATAAGTTGATATCATTTACTGATAAAATGAATTATATAAAAAAAAAGAATTTGAATTTCTGATCTAAAACAACTTGGTTTGATAAAACTATCAATTTAAAACGCATTACTTATATTATTATTTGCGTTTTTATAATACTATTTTGGCACCACTTCCGAATAAAGTTTATATATGCATAAAATTGTATAAAAAATAATACAAAAGGCGAAGTACTTTCATTATATTTAAAACAAAAATTCGCAAGCAAATCTTGAAAATTTTATATTTTTAAAATGCAATTTTATTAATTTTTTGTGTTAAAGATTATTTTGTTGAATCCGATAGCATCGTGAAATGGATTACAAAAAAATATATTTCAAAATCGAATAAATTGCTAAAATGAATCGCATCAAATGTTGTATTACAAATTTACAAAATACTTATTAAAATTTAAAAAAAATTCAAGTAAATAGGTGTGATATCGCAAAAAGAAAACTAATTTTTTAAATTCAATATTAAAAATTGAAAATGGATTTTGAGCTATAATATACTTTGAAGTAAATAAGAAAAAGTTAAGATCTTGAAAAATTTTTAATTTATTAAAAATTCAATTAAAATATCAAGCAGCTACTACCTCAAAAATAACTTCGAGTCGAGTTTTAGATCTTTGTATCACGTAATTTACAAGTAATATGTCAGTCTAAATGCATCATCAAATTCTAAAACACAGATGTTCTTTTTACTAATCCTTTTGCATATTCTTTGTTTCAAATAAACTTATATTTAAAAATTTAAGATTATTTTAAATTGTACGTTAGCTTTATATGCATCATATGTAATGGTTATTCCTGTATAATTATAGTAATTCAATAATTTAAAAAAAACATTTAACTTCAATGATAACACGGTCTTTAGTAATTCAAAGTAAATAATTTACGACAGTTTCAGGCAATGCAATTCAAACTGTTTAGTAAAGGATCAAGAGCAAAAAAAAAGTACACTCAAAATGTATTCAACTTTTAACCGTGCAAACATTCCGCTGTGATCTGGTGACTGAGCCTAGGGTTTGGCGCCGTGAGGTTAGCAGGTTCACAACTCGGCTCTAAAAAAGATCTGCTAGCCATTCAATTTATCGAGAACCAAAGTTCTGCCATTGTTTTGTTATGGAAGTTTAGAAGGGAGGGGTCGTTTCTTGTGTCGTCATTGTCTGATCTCTATGGTTCAAAGTTGCAGGCTGGTCCTTATGCAGTTTAAGAAATGGGATGCCAATTTAAACTGCTGCAATGAAAAGGAATCAGATAAGTCATATTCTTTTTCCTCTAATTCTGCCAAAGATCTTCTCCGATTTCGTTCTTTAATTTGGAAGAAAAATTATTATGAAATATCTGAATGATTCTCAATATATGCTTATTAAAACACCATGCTTTTTTAAATCATCATTTTAAACGGAATACATACATTTGTAATAGTTGTGAATTTGTTTTAGGTGAAAATGGGCATTGGAGCTCTGTTTTGTTGAAATTTCAACATAAAATATTTCAACATTAAAACATAAAATAAATATTATCTATAAAACTGCATAAATAGGGCTACGCAATTGAAGTAAGTATTGTTAATGTTCAATTTCTTTTGAAAATATAGTTGATAAAAATTTTAGATTAATGGGGAATTAAATTACTAAAGGTCATTACAGCTTAGAAATAAAACAATTATCAGATTAATTAAATTTGTTGCTAGCAATTTATTAGATTATTTCTTAATTAATAAAATATAAATTAAATTTGTAATTTTAATGGCTTTTCAAAGGGGAGTTGTGACATTTGTATAGCTGAAGAGCATTTGTACAATTGGTAAAAAAAGCAATTAAAATCCCTTTTAATTTCAAATAATTCATTTAAAATCTGAGAGAAATTTACCATTATGTGCATAGAATATCATAATGTATTGATAATTTGCCTTGATGGGATTGTCTTTCCGAGACTGCTTATTATGTTTGTTTACATAACAATCTTCGAAAATTCAAGCCAAATGTTTAAAAGTTCAACTTTGGATTCTTTTTATAGATAGATTTATTAATTATTTTAGATAGATAAGACATGGATTACATTCATTCTTTTCAGATCAATCAGCTGAATTGTTTCCAATCTCTTTATCGTTCTTAAAAAAATTAATGTATTTACAAAAACACTTAATATATTTGCAAATACACACTTACATAGAAATGGTGTATAAAGACATATATGGCCTTTATTACATAGAATGCAGACATCGGGACAAGAATTTGTGTATTTAATTTTCGATGCAACTTTGTTTTCAATGAATTTTAAAATCAAGTAAAACAATGTTCCTTAAATTCAGCATTATCGTTTTCAGATGAATCAGCTGAATTTTTCAATCATTTTTGGTTTTTGAAAAACATAATTTCATTATGAATACATGCTTACAGAGAAATGGTGTGTAAAGAAGTATATGGCCTTTATTTTATTAGAATGTAGACATCGGGCCAAGAATTTGTATATTTAATTTTCGTGGCGTCATAGTTTTCAATGAATTTTAAAATCAAATAAAAAATTTCCAGAAATTTTCCATCATAATTCCCTATTTTAAGAATTATTGTCGTTAATACTTTAAAAAAAACTAGAGGAAAATAGATGAAGGGGGGAAAAAAATGGTGATAATGGAGCATCTTTATTGTTTCCAGACTCGCTTTATTTATTTTCAATCAGAATAGTTAAAAACTGAATTTTTAACCATAATGTAATAACCATGCAAAAGAAAACATGTTTTATTAAAAATGTCTCATTCCAAAAACAATAAATATGAAGTCAAATATTTCGTCCCCCGAATCTCCAAACCCAAGAGGTGCTACAACAGATCCCCGCCGTTTCCTCAGTACTTTGCTTCCATCAGTGACGAAACATTTATCTTTGCATATATTTGCTTTTGCTCACCCCTGAATTCATGAATTTCTATTAGCCTAGATGTCAAAAGCATTTCTCGCGTATCTAAACTCTTCTGCTTATTACTTACAAATAAATAGCCGGCAAGCGGCAGCGTCGAGCGCCATCTGTGAAACAGAGGCCCAACTAAGGCTTCTTAGTTGGAGAGGAAACTTGAAAATGAATAAATGAAAGAAATTTCAGGAGGGAAAAGGTGAAAATTTTCAATTCGGGGTTTTTTATTAAGTGTTCCGATTTCTAATGCACTCACAGTGTTAAGCATTGATTCATGTTTTTACATGGCCGCTTTGGTGATATATATAAATATAAATAATTAAACCATACATATGGAGATAAAAGTTAATGATAATACAAAATCCTAATATCTGGAATAGACTCGCCATGCTTTATTTAATTATTAACTTTTTAGCATCATTTCTTTATATATTTGAATTGATTTTTAGGTGAACTACATTCCTATTCTTGAATATTTGTCAGTTATTATTATTATTATTTTATTTTGAAATTTAATTCATAAATGTAAATGTTCATCCTCATATCTGTAACGGATATTCAAGCAATAAAAGATTATTTTTTCATTGTCAAGTTTAATTCATTGATGTAAATTTTCATTCTCATATCTGTAATCGAAATTCAAGTAATTAAGGATATTTATGTTATAATTATTTGTTATTTTAGCCGGTTGAGAGTCTGGAATTCATGCAAGTGTAGCCAGTAAACAGGGAGTTGTCAGGGAAATAATAGTAAGGTTTAGAAAATAATGCATAAATATTTAATAAAGTTGTAGAAATGAATTAGCCATCATAAAGTGCATAACATGATCAGTTTATTTTCTAATGAACTTTATTGACAAATTGTTTGAAAAAGATTTTCTAACTTAATACCATCTGTGTAGGATAATCATGAAATATCAGACGGATTATCAAAACTTTCAGTTCAGTTGATTAATTAACACTGCATTAATTTGATTAAATGCGATTTGTTTTGTTCTCTTTATATTTATTTAACAATGCATACTAGCATAATTCTGGAATTATATTTCCCCCTGTTTTTGACTTTTGTGATAAAAGATAACAATTATCTTTATTACTGTGTATAAGTTTGAAAGAAAACTCCTTTCTATTGTAATTGGAATATATTTTCCCTCAAAAGTGCAAAGTCTGAATTATGATTAAGTATCAGAGAAATAGTTTGCCAATGATGCCTATATTTCCTTGTATTATTGTAAGAAGAAGATGCCAAGGAAATTAATAATTCTGCTCAATTACGCAATACTTACCTTTCATACATTATTTTCAAAATATTTTGTTGAAAGAAAAATCAAATCATAGGTACTTGTATTACTAAATGAACTGCCCAAGAAAATTATTTTACTGTGTTTGTAGTTTGTTTCGTCTGAAGTCCATTAAAACGGCAAATTACAATGATAAGGGCTGAAGGATCATGTCGATTTCTAAAAGACTGCTTACAACTATTTCATCAATACCTTTTCAAACTCTTATATGAAGATATTTAGGTATGTATTAAAACATAAAAATTTTCAGATGCCAAAATTCTGATAAAGTTCATTTCCGATGACGTACTCAATTACAATTCAAAACTATGAGCATAATTTTGAATTTAATACCTACTAACATAGTTTTGAATTTAATTACAATTCAAAACTATGAACACAACTATCAACCATCTACTATTATGCTGAGACAAATTGAAAATCTCACCAGAATAAAGAGTATAATTTCTGTTTTTAAAATAATTTACGACAAAATCCACTGATTACATGAGAACTTTTCACTACCTCGTTTTTCAACAGAAAAAAAAACTCTTAGTATATTGTTCGGAAAATTTCATATAAAAGACACAGAGGGAAACTGTGGCTAATTTTTTTAATTAGACAGAAACGAAAAACAGAATTTTCAGTCATCGTTTTCTCTAGTCGTTTGATGCTTGAAACTTGTAATTTTGGAGAAATTATCGTCCTTTTAAAAATACATATAAAAACTCTATCAACTGACAAATGATGGTAAAAATTGAAGAAAAGGAGTTCAAGTTGGTATGCCACTACAACTGGCTACATATTAACACTGGTCATAACTCAGCAGCAGTTTCTATTGCAGTTGCTATTCCTGCGTCATCCTCATCATCTGATTACTATTCAAAACTATGAATAAAATTATCAATAATTTATAACTCTCTTCTAAACTGTAATGTTTCTCCATCACGTAAACAGAAACGCGGTAGATTTGTGATCAGATCTAAGTGTTGACACCATTGAATTCCAGGTTCGATTCCTGATTCCGTCAATGCTCCGTTGTGAATGTTCTCCAGGTGCACATTAAATCTGACATAGTCAAGCGCCACCACATTGATAAGATGGAAAATTCGTAAATGCTGCCGAGTTCCCAATGTTCATTGAGCTCAAGAACGTTACGAATCATTTTATTGTCTTTCTTCTTAATGAAGCAAATAGGCATAAAATATTAAATAAAAACTTTGAATATATATATTATTTGTAAGCCTACACTTGTAACAAATTTATTTAAGGTTCAAGCAAAACATTTTTCCATGTAATACCTAAAGATTTACAATTCACCTTGCTCTTCAGTCATTAAAAGCGTGTGATCCACCTGCACAAACAACCACGTTTTTAATGAACTATAAGCGGGCGTCTCATTCGCGTTTTATTACAAGCATGAACCTTTATAACAGTGATATTGGAATTAAAGACTGAAAAGAAAAAAAATGATTTTTGCAGCAGTTGTTGGGGTGCGATCTCTACCAATTGTTAAATGGTAGAGATGATCACCGATCAAATGGGAAATATTTATATACCTCCCAAGAAATGTATTAAGAGCATTTACTTTAATTCATGTTTTAATACAAATTTGCTTACATTTTAGCCTTAATAATGTAAAATATATTTATTTTCTTTTTATTTGACAATGTAATTCAAATCTGTACTTTTTTTGTTTTGTAATAATTTAATTTTTTATTGTTTTGGAGAAATCAGTATGTTAGTTTAAAGGCGTGAAATGAACTCTTAGGTATGATGATTGGAATTCAGTCTCTGAGCAAAACGACAGCTTTCTAAATAAAACATGGTTTTTGAAGTGTCAAAAGAAAAAATTATTAATTCCGTTCAATCTCAGTTTAAGGAAATAAAACAACCACAACAAAAACGTTAAATTTAGACTATTTAAGAAAGGTGGCTATCAAACACTTCAAATGAAACATTTTAACTGATATCTATGAATTTAACTGATAGCTATGAAAATCAAACAACTCATTACTGAATAAATATGCAAAATCTGACCATTTTTATTCATTGAAACAGATTTTTCATTTCATAAAAGAATTGGATAGAATGATCATTCTTTTCATAAGTGTCTTTATTTAACTAACAAATTTTTTTTCCAATTGGCTCCAGTTTTTCTGTAGTAATACAACCTTCTAGAGACATTAATACGTATTTTTTTAAACCGTAGAATAAGTAGAACAGAAAGAACTTCCTAGGTAGAGAATAAGTATACTGATAATTCTCTAAAAAATCTTTTTCGCAAAAAATTTTTTCTTCTAAAAAATTTATTTTCGAAAAAGAAAAATTTCCTTCCATGATAATAATCATTGTAGAAGTTAGGTAAAAATAAAGCAGAAAATTTTGTGTCTACGATATATTACCTGTATTTTAGATCCAAAGTAAGAAGTATCTGTGCACAGATTTAACAGACTCTAAAAATAACTCACATGGAGGACTAAGAGAACTTGTCAATTTAAAATGTGCGAACTATTGCGCAAGTTAATTTCACATTTAGTAGTAAATTAATAAATTAATTGTTTTTAGATCATAATCCAAAAGCGATTGCATGTATTTTACTTTAGATAATAGAATAGATCGCAAGAGACAGTGAACTCTGCCTTTGTTATTCAAATACTCTTACGAAATTATGGAACAGAGCTTCATTCTGAATGCTCTCCAAAACCTTTTAGTAACTAAAAATCTGTAACTTAATAAATAATGGCTTTCACAAGATATAGTTTTTGATAGAATTATATAGCATATTTCCCATATAATAATATCAAAATGAAAGGTACAATAATATCATGCAAATTTTTACATTGATATTAAGCGACAGACACTTCGTTAATACATTAAAATTACTAATGGAAAATGGTCAATTGACCGGTCGAGGTACATTTAGTGGTAAATTGAGAAAAATAACATTACAATTGTCTAGTGTAGGTACAAATATTTTATCATAGCAACAGATCATACAAGAATTTTTTAAAATTTAGATCAGTTTATAAAATATATTTTTGTACCTTTTTGTTACCTTTAGAAAAATGTTTGCGAGTGTTTCTTACAGTAAATAATTTCCTTGATGAAAACAGACTTGTTTTCAACAAACAATTATCTTTCTTAGAAGTCTGGAACGACACGTATTTTATATTTCTGTAACAGCACATGGTTAAAACTAACTTAGTCATAAATTTCAATACGAGAACCAGTTTATGTAAGGTCACACAAAAGTAATTCTTGAGAAATAGTAATAGTTACTGAGTAATGTATGCACCTAAGCTGCACCTTTGAGAAGTTTAAGATTTCACAATCACAAGAAATGATGTAAAAAATTGTGAAGGATGTAGCTAATTTATTGTGAATACAAATATGGTAATTTCTTTGAAAATGAAAAAATGAAATTAAACGCTGAAGGATAATATTACTTGTTACTAATTTCAGATTACTTATTACGTGTGTTATTTTAAAGAGATTTGAACTGTTTTCTAACGACCTTAATAAATATTTCTATTTCAAAATATATTTTATAAAATGAACGTAAATAATTCAATTTTGCTGCAAAACAATCGCCCAATAATAAAATTCTAAAATATATTTTTTCAATTTCTCGGAAATAGATTTTATTCAATCTTTTTACTTCAAAACAAACACCTACAGCAAGCAAACAATAATAAATTCAATATTCACATTTCTTATTGTGTAACGAACCTATTTATTTTCAAACAAGCCAGCTTGTTATCAAAGTTACAAAAACGGAAATATCACTTAAGAAAGTTGTAACATAAACATTTCTTTTCATATTTAGTTATAACATAAATATCAGTCTCGGTGTATACTAATGAAAAGTAATTGCAGAAAGAGTTACTGTCTTCAGCCAGACAATGAACAATAAACATATATATTTAATTAGATTTTCATAAAATTTGCAGCTAGTCTCGCAAGTCAATATTAAAAACATCGAGAATAATTATCTTCCGCTTCGTAATTGTTTACCCTAAACATCGCACTATGTTATTATTGACAGTCGTATTAAAATACTGTCAGGAGAATACATCCTTTTTTCGTCTTTTGTCATCATACAATGTCAATTCAATGTATTAAAGGCTCTATCTATTATCGAGATTTTTAGCAGTGCTGTCACAAACATGAAATTTTAGAAATAAATAATATTTAAGCTTTTTCAGAAACAATGATCTTTTGATTTGTGATTCTATAATTAATTGCGACTCACTGGAAATCTGTTGAAATGGAGTGTAAAATTTTGCAATGAATATAAATATTTAACGCGTTTAATTTTTCATAAAAGTAAGATTTATACAGTGCTGTTAAATTTTGCATTATTTTCAAATTGTTTAGTGTTTTTAATGTTTTTTTAAATATATATTTTCTTTTAAAGATAATTTGATAGAAAATTCAAATGTTAATACTCATTTAATAACATGAAATTAGATAAAAAAAAACATAATCAACCCTTTTTGTAACTGTGCTGATCTTTAATTTTAAAAAAGAGCAATAATTTTCAAAATACATTACCTGTTTAGCACTTCTATTCACTTGCGAAAAATTATTAAAAGTAATAGCAGTTTTTATATATCATTCATTCTTAAAATATTTTTCATTTCTCATGAATAATAAAATCATGATTCGTTTGAGCACATTTGACCAAAAGGGATAATAATGTCACTTCAATGTCCTCTAATCCAGTAATTTTTAATCAGTTGTAAGAAATGGATAATTGAACTATTAGTATCCATGTTATAACATGCAACTAAATAAAAAAAACATAATTAACTATTGTATAATAATGTAGGGTTTTGAATGGTGAAAAAAGTAATATCTTCTAAAAAACATTGCTTTTGTGAATCCATGTATTTATAATATTCTTTATCTTTATTGGTTCATCGACAAAAGAACTAACTTTTATTTCATTCCTCATTTATTTTTTAAACATGTGGCGCTCTTGTAATCAGGTGTAAGAAATGGCCAATTCAACTGCTAGTATAACACGCAATTAGATAACAAACATAATTAACTATTCTGCAATAATGTAGGTTTTTTGTAATACTGAATAAAGTAATATTTCCTCCCAAAAAACATTGGTTTTGTTAACCCTTGTATATACGAATTCTTTATCTTTATTGACTCGTCAACAAAAGAGCTAACTTTTATTTTATTCCTCATTTATTTTTTCAACATGTGGAATTCTTTTAGAACTATAAGAATACGGTCCATTTGAATAGTTATAATCAATATAATGTCATTAGTCTTCTTGATTGGATTGGGGAAAGATAGGAGATAATGTTACTCAACTGTCCTAAAAACCATGTGGCCTGAAATTTGTTGAAGGTAAAGGAGAGACTCTGCAGTTAGATTCAAACTCAATAATTTGGATTTGGCCAAGAAGGAAAACCACAGCATAAACTGCCTTGATTTTATACAAGAGCAAAGATTACAATAATGCTATTAGACCTCATGAAACCCTCATCGACAATCATCATTAAAGAATCGTCGTTATTGTATGTACTGGCACCAGAATATTTATCATTACTGCCAAAAATCAATGATTCCTATGACCTACCACTTGGAATGAGCTCCAGTTTGTTACTTACTTTTTCTGCACTTTTGCGAAGAAGTGATAGCATCACGATAGAATACGAATTACCATACTATATTCCCTTTAGCGAAGTAATATCCTTTATTAAGACAGAAAATGGCATTTCTCTGTGGTTTCAAATATCATATTTATGAACAAGATAATTATTCATTAAGTTGTAAGACTAAATTGTTTTAAGAAATATCTAATACTGGTTTATTTTACTCAGTAAAATAAGAAATTTTGGAAATGTACTTGTTAAATTACTATTTATTTCCAGAATTTCAAATCGAATCTGACAAAATGTTGATCTTCTGTATGTATGACAATACCAATAATTTATGAAGAATAATCTTCTTATGTGAGATTGGATATTTTTATGGAAAATGCATTTAAGACAATTTAGAATTTCTGTCTTTATTTTTAAAATTTTTTGTAGTCATATTGAAATTTTTATTTTGTAAGAGCAATATATGCATAAACTAAGTACTTTATTGGTATTCTTAGATTTTTAAACACGAATATTCCAATTTTTATTTTCTTTGAGATTTGAATATATCCTCATGTTAAAGAAAAAGTGCCGCTCTTTTCAAATTACTGCATTCCGAATTCCCTTTGAAAATTGTGTTATTGAATATTGATTGACACAAAATGAAATAAGTAAAACTAAATTTACTATTTTTTATACCAATTTATTTTCCTCTATAAATAATAGAGCAATTGATGAGAACTCCATACATGAAAAGATTACTAGATTGTATGCCTAAATTTGTCTGCCATTGAAATAAAAGACAAGAATATGCGCTGATCTAAGAATTGTCATCTTTTACCAACAAATGTGGTATTCTCTTTTCAAGACAGGAGCAATGGTGGAAGGGCGACAGTTTTCATACCTGATTGCGGTTTCAAGATTCATCTGTACCAATAATCACCAGTAAAATCACACGAGTCAAATTTAATAATAGCATATTATAAAATTATTAAATTTTGAAGTCAATTTCCTGTTATAAAATTTGGAGGTTGGAGTCCTATTTCAAATGTCCTTTTCTTATCTGACTTTGATTCGAAATTTCTAAGTTCGTTCCAAAATATCCCGTGTCTAACTTGAAAATAGGACACTAATTCTACAAATTGATTTCCTCTCTTTACTATTGTTGAGATCAGTGAGAATTATTTTTCGTTTCGGCGGCTGTTTCTCCAAAGTAAGCCGGGACAAAGTGGGCTTTACCGAACTAAGCTCAGACATTATTGTAGATTATATGATTGTCGCCTAGAGATACATATTTTTTTTCAGAAATAAAAATTCGAAAAATATGCTCAGCAATATTTTTGAGATCATAAGTGATAATACATTAGATCAAAAGTTTTTTTTTTTTTTGAAAAAGAAATCAGACACAATGGAGACTCGTCGTTTCTTAAAAGGAAGAATTCGCTGCGTTAGATATTATCACGATTTACAGTTTCTAGTCAGTTTTATTTTAGTCCGAGATATTGGAAAGAAATTCGCCCTTCGACTGACAGACGATCATTATAATAACAGAAATTTTTATTCCGTTATTTCTTCTGAAGTTCACAGGAAAAAACATTGAAATTGTAAACTATATTTCATATTAACTATCATAACATATATTAAAGTAATGAATATATATATTAATTTTATATATATTATATATATTAGTATATATTAATTATATATATTATATATATTAATTTTATACACTGACTATATGATAAAATATTAAAATAGAATTTGAATATAAAAATATTGATAACTAGCCGCCTTTGGCGACCAGCCGGTTCGCCAGTATTACCGCTCGCTACAATTTTCAATTAAATATTTTAAGTAACTGGTCTCTTAAAGGATTCTCAAACAAAACATTTTGAATCTTCAAATTTTGATAGTCATACCAAAATTATACTTTTTAGATCGTTTCGTTCAATTTAGTATATATATTTTGCTAATTTGTTGCCATTTCCGGTAAAACTTCAACTTTAATTTAAAATGTAAATGACGAAATTGTAATTAATATTAAGATATTTTTTAATAAAACCAAGCGCTTTATTTTATTTATCATCTTTATTGTTATTTATTTATTTATTATTAATATTGAATATGAGTATTGCAAACAGAATCGCTCGGTATTTAAGTCTTATGTTAACTACAAAATATTTTTCATAGTTTATGTAATATCTCAAACAATAATTCAACAAAAATTTCTGAGATTCAGTATAAAATTCAGTTTTTAGTTTTGCTTTCAAATGGATTGAAATTAAATCAATGATAATATTTTGTTCCTGCTTATAAATATATTTCAAAAATTATGAAGTCTAAATTTAATGCAGTAAGGTATCATATTCTGATAAATATTCTGGACACACTAAATTTTAAATAAATGAATAAATGTTTTTATTTTCCGCGATCAACTAAGACTTATTTATGAAGATTTAAATGTTAAAAATTTAGAAAAACTCACCATTTTCATAATCTTAGGCCAATTAATCTTGAGAAACCTGCGCGCTGATTGGCGTATTTTCTTTGAAGTGATCGATGGAAAATCTAAAATTTTCCTTTTTTTATTGAATAGTGATATTCAAATCTTCATAAATCAGTCAGTTTAAGTGATTAGAAATTAACTCTTAAAAGTCAGTGATTTAGTTGACTGGAAATGAATTCTATGACCACCATAAAATCTGTTCTTTCTCTTGTGGTGTATGTATTCTCCTTAATATCCGCTCGAATAAAACATCACATACAAAAGTACTACATAGAACACACATCAAAAGTAAAAATAACATTTCAATAGTTGCCAAAAACAAAAGAGAGAAAAATGCAATTAATAAGCAGACGATATTTAGAAAAGTACAGATATTTAGACTGGAAAATGAAATTATCTGAAATTAAAAACACGCGCAGACGATATTTACAAAAGTAAAAATATTCAAACCTGAAAAGGAAAATATATGAGTTATTCCATCAATAAATGCCATAAGTTTGTTTACATCTTCATTATTTTATGAATCATTAAATATCAAAATGGATCCGGGACTGAATAAACACCCTGTATAGAGAGTGAAAAAGATCATAAAATAATTTTTCTTGAATTTATTTTTTAGAAAAAATAATATTTCATATTTGTTTCATTTCTTACAGACACTTGCTGGAAATTATAATTTTGCAGATTTCATTTCCAAAAAGATTTAATTTATTTTCAGTTAGAGCTTTAATCAATGTGATGGCAACACTTTAAAAAAAGCTATTTTTTTCTCATGAATGGGAAACGTGCTTAATCCTCATTTTTATTTTTGACGAAAAAAATTATTGAAAAACATAGTTAAAATATTTATTTAAAAATTCATTAAAAATAGAAATCTAATTTTAAGATTAAAACAGTAGTATCATTTAAAAGATAAATTTTTTATCTTTAACTTCATGTAAAAATCTTTTTTGTGCGGTAATATTTTCGGCAGTTATAGCAGAAACACGTCAAAATTTCGCTTAATTTTTAAATAAATAAAATTCTAGTTAAAAATTCGAAAAAATAACCCCCAGGTGCACATTCCCGGCCTCCAAGGTATACACGTGCCAAATTTGGTAGCTGTAGGTTGAACGGTCTGGTCTGTAGAGCGCCAACACACACACACACACACACACACACACACACACACACACACACATTGAGCTTTATTATAAGTATATATTAATAAAATAATGAAGGATTTTACTTTTAAAAAATACATGAAAGTGAATAAAATTAAAATAATAAATGTTAAAACTTTAAATTATCTTTTTCTATTGCAGCGAAAAAAAACCTAAAATATTAAGATGCTACAATTCACACACATGCACAAAAATAAAAACAAGCTTTATAAGGAATTATAGAGTATGCAAATTAAATTGGAATGTTGTAAAAAGCTAAGAATGATTCTTATAATTAAGTTCAAGAAAAACTAGCATCGAATGAGATTCAAATGATTGCTTTCTAATTTGACCTTGAAACCTTAACGTTTAATGACTCGGGAGAATTGTAGTAAAAAGTAATTGTTCCTTCCATTGATGATTATTTAAACTAGGGAAATAAAATCACGAGCAAGGCCACACTTCTAATATATGTATTTTAAGAGAAAATTAAAATAGGATTAAGATTAATCTGAAGAAGAAAATTCTTTATCACATTTATTCTAAATATAAATACCGATAAAATATTCATGCAAAGCACTATTATTTCTTTAAGTTCTGTTGAGAATAGACGCTAAATAATAGACACTAATGGACAATGGATGACAATACATTATTTATGCAACTATGAAAATAAAGAAAATTCTAAGTAATTAAACATTAGATATTTAATTTCATTCTTAATTATAGTAATTACATGTCATTTTAAGTAATATCATTTAGTTTAGTTAAAATACATTAAAAGTTTTAAATCTTGTATTTATTTTAATTTAGTAAATAGTTTTTATTAGGATGTGACAAAAAATTTATTAGTAAGCCTTTCTCTCTCAAAAGTAGGTATAGATACATAAATAAATAATGTCATAAAGGATTTTTAATTTAAAAATGAAATCGACGTTTTTTTATACGCAATTTATATGTCAAAAGAAATCATTGATTTTTTGAAAAGCAAATATAGAAAATAATACAAACTGATGAACAAAATAATATTTTGTCTTTTTGTATACCTTACATATGATTTAAAAGGGATTTATAAGTTTTAGTGTTTCTACAATGTAATGATAGTGATGAAGTAAACAGATTGCGGTTTTTTTTTTCTATTTACAAATCAGAATAATTCGAGCAAAAATTCAGTTCAAAAACGTTTCTACATTTTTAAAAGGCAAAATAGATACATAAAAATAGGACTAATTAAATTGAACTTATTATTAACTTTTAGATCAACTTAGTAAGTACTGTTTATATATAAAAAAAGTTTAATATTAAAAATAAACATAAAAATCAAAAAAATTATATTTATAAAAAAAAGAGAGATTTTCACTGCAAAAAACTGTAAAAAGTAATAATATGATTGAAAAAGTGACTTAAAAGATAAATAAAACGAAAGGAAAATACCAATTCAAATTGAAATTTACTTCTAAGATATCAACTACAGACAAAAATCTAATGTTGGACACGTGTAGGTGTGATATGAAATATATCGCAATAAAAAAAAATTAAAAAAAAGTTATTACTTTGAAAATAATTAGAATCAGTGCTGTACAATCCACAAATAAAAATTCTCTGTCTGCATCGTAAATTCATATATTTAATATTTGCAGATTTTTATAGCGACCCAGTGCCTTTTAGTCCTGTTTTTAGCTCAAAAATTGAAAAGCTGTTGCAACTCAAAGATAGGAGCAGTACAAATAAAAATTAAAAGATTGCAAGTTAAATTCACCTGCTTAATAGCTGTGGATGATTACATAGATCCTATTAATTACTTTCTTCTTTTTCATTATAGCACAGAAATAAACATTTTGCACCCTTAAATGAAAAAAAAAAAAAAACACAAAAAAACAGCATTTTTCTTATAAGGCGAGACACTAATCATTTATATGAGTCTTCTAAAAGTAATAATGCATTCGAAATGAATAAATGATTCTTCTTTTTGTTCTTATTCCTTGTATCAGAAATGCCGAATTGACCTATTAATTATGCAATAACACAAGGAAACAAGCCTGAAAAGACTAAGAAGACAATCAAAGGAAAAACCCCGAAAAGGTGGATATTCATTTACTGTCTACAAAGCAGCTACCATAAACAGAGAATATTCATTTATCGTCTGCAATGCAGCCGTCATAAATTAAAAAAAAACGTTTGCATTTGTTTTATTTATGTAATGAGACGCAGATGTTTATTTAACAAAGGCAGTATAACTAAAAAAATTCAGCAGAGAAATTTTAAAATAATTTTTATTCGATGATTCACATAATCGATTTACGAAACTGATCCATTGATTATACAGTTTTAGACACAAAACCACATGGTTAGTGAAAAATATGTGTTTTGAGGCATTAAGTTGTGCACTGTAGTTTCTAATGAAATAAATATAAACGTTTTAATGAAGTAATATGGGTGAGAAATTATTTTAAATTTCCATTAAAATAATAGAAATTTTTTGTATTTCCATTGATGTAATAAGCACCAGAAAGTAAATCTATGAATTATGAAATATGAAAATAACCTTATTTTAGAATAATTAAAACTTTGTAGTGACGTACAATATCAATAGTTAACAATAATAATACAGAAAATAAATAATAGGATGGGAAAAATAGAGACAAATAGTTAAAAAATAAAATAAGTTTTAGAACTCCATAAAATAATAAATTATCGTAACCTTAATAAATAATTAGTCATTTGATATATTATCTATATTAGAAATGCAATCCTTCCATGTTAATGGTACTTAATTTCTTAAAAATATCTTAACTAGAATCAAATTTCAAAAATTAAACTAATTATAATATTTGTTAAATTATCTAATGGATATTATTTGTAATATATTCATAAATTAATTGCAATCGCAAAAATAACAAACTTGATATTTCCTTAAGGTCACCGCAAACAATTAGCGCAACCTTACTTACAGGCTATATTCTAACATGGGCTAAAAGGATACAACAAATACCAAAAACATACGAGCGGCGGTCTATTTTGAAAGGGGTAGGCGTGTCGACTCGTTGCGGCAGTAGGCTCGGCCATCGTCCGACGACGTATAGCGGCGGTGACGAGCGTCGAGTCTGGAGCGGCGACGGCTCATCTCTGGCTGAGTCGCCGCTGCCGTCGAAGACCCTCGACGGCGGACGTCGCTCTGTACATATTTGACAGTGAAATATTTACATATTTGTTGGAAGGTAAAAGTTCGATGTTTAAAGCTTCTGCGGACGATTCAGAGCCGAGATTCGTTTGTGTGTGCTTACAGTCAGCTGATTGAAAGGGGGAAGGAAAAGAGGAGTTATTTTGTGAGCAGATTTGGTGTCCTTTGGGCGATAAAACAACTCGCTCGTCCTTACAGATAATGCAAAGAGAGTCAATATTGCCTTGTTGACAAATGGGAAGCAGTCGGCATCAACAGCTCCATACAGAATAATGACTTTATTTGACATATTACGAAAAGCCGAAAGATCTACGGTTGGTGAGGGGAGGGGCACAGATGGGGCCCTCGTGATGGGACAACGAGTGTTTACTGACGCGAATGACATAATACCAACAGAGCTGGGATCACTAACACAGTACTATTAGGTCTTTTCTTTTAGTTCCGGAGTGAAATAGAATATAGTACCCGAGATACTGACAGAATCTCAAAGCTATGGTTTTGTTTCTTTGGATTTCTACCGGCGGACCTCCTTTTGGATATTTTCGTGGTAGATCACTTTCTCGGGTTGCAGTTGAAAGAAAATGCTTACTCGTAACATATCTGGTGGATACATAAATGGTTTATGCATCAATAATCTTTTTAAAATAAATATAGATTTATTATATAATTCGACAATTATTATTATTTATTATATAATTATATAATTCGACATTTTAAATAATTTAAAATCCTTTAAATTAAACTTAATTAACTTATTTTAAACCGTGTGTAAGGACCCTTAGTGGTGACGCGAAAATCAATATTGTGATCGCAAACATTTTTACTCTTACTATTTTAAATCAAATTCATCAATATATGTATGAAAGTAGAGTATGCCGCAGATAAATGCTTTACAGAATCTGAAAGTTCAGGCTTCCTTCCTTTGGATTTCTATCGGTGGATCTCATTTTGGATATTTTCGTGATAGATCACTTTCTAGCATTCCAACTGAGATGAAGCTCGTAACATATCTGGAGGTGACATAAACGACTTAAATGTTATTAATTTTTTTAAATTATAGTTTGTACTTTATTACAGATAAGAATAATTTGACTTCTTTTTGTCATTTTAAATAATTTAAATTAAAATAATTTTAAACCGTTTGTAATGATCCTTTGTGGGGATGGGAAAATCAATATTGTGAACGCAAACATTTTTACTCTACTATTTTAAATCAAATCCAGCAAATTTTAATGAAAATAGAGTATATGACCGATGGATACTTTACAGAAATTGAGTATAATTTTGACTTTATTACAGATAAAAATAATTTGACTTTTTTCTGTCATTTTAAGCCAATTGAAACAAACAGTTTTAAATCGTGAGTAGAGAACCCCAATGGTGGCAAGAAGTTCAATATTGGAATCGCGAAAATTTTTACATTCAATATTAGTAAAATATTGAATTAAAATGTAGCATTTTAATTCAACATTTGGATGAGAATAGAGTAAACGACTGATGAAGGCGTTACAGAATTTAAAAATTCCCGCTTTCTTTCTTTGGATTTTTATCGGTGGATCTCTTTTCGGATATTTTCGTGGTAGATCGCTTCCTCAGATTCCACTTAAGAGGAAGCGTTTGTTCCTAATATATCTTGTCGATGTATAAATTGTTTATGCATCAGAAATTTTTCTTTTGTATATGGATTTTACTTAAGATAAATAAAAACATATTTTTTAAAAATCGATTTAAATATTTTAAGGCAAGAATATTTAAAATGTGGACGTTAACTCTCAGTGGAGTGTGGATTAATATAGAGATAATAAAAATTTTCACAGAAATTTCTCATATTAAATTCTGCAATTCTAGAAAAGAAAAATACCTAAGTAAAGTGAATATACAACAAGCGGATTCTAGAATTTTAGAGGTCCCTTTTTTTCTTTTTGTGTTTCCATCGATGGATCTGCTTTTGAGCATTGCTGTTTCAAATAACTTCCTCTAATGGAAGTTGAGAGAAATAGTTGGCATATGAAAGGTTATTTCATCGGCAATTTCTTTTCACTGAAAATTTCACAAAAGATAGATCCTATTTTTTATTTATGGCTTTAACCAAAGATTCTTAAATCTTAAATAACGACTGCCTAAGTAGGATGGCAAGGATCAACATTGGAATTACAAAACCTTTCTGAGTGAGTTTCTTTAAGTTATCAAGTTCTTCAGTATTTTGAGGAAAAAAATTTAGTTCAAAAAATCACACTGACTTGGAAAACTTTTAATTCAAATTTAAAATAATTATGGTTTAATAGAATTTCTTTTTATTTAATCATAAACTAATGGTTCACTTTCTTTTTTCCTGCCTCCGTTAAATTGGGACCATGAAGAATTTTGTTAGGATGAAAGTCGTGTTGGGAACCACGTTTATCCTCTAAAAGTGTAACAAGAAAGAAAGTTCAATACGCCTTGGAGAATGTATTGGATTGCTGAATTCGTAATCTTGTAGCACAAATTTTAAAACATTATTGAGAGCATTAAGCTGAAATGAAGTAAATTAGCTTTTTAAACATTACCAGCTCTCAGATCAGGATATTGTACAATATTCGAGATATTACATAATATTATACAATATTGCGAATATTGTCCAATAATATACAATATTCTGTTGCTGATGGGGGGCAGGCATAAAAAATATTATTGATGATCCATGGAGCCTCAGAGCTTCAGAAGAAATTTTTTTATCTTCCACAGTTCTTTTATTTTTCTTTCTCGTGCGTGTGTGCGTGCCTGAATGTTCTGGTCCTGTAGAAGATACTGTACAGAAATGTCCCAATTACTAAACAGTTTATGAAGCAGCATTTTTTTCTTTTGATCCTCAGTTTTTAACAAATATAAGTAGATGTTTTTGTGAACTTCTCGAAATATTCAGCATATAATCACATGTTATAATTTTCTGTTCGGTTCAGCAATTGTAGTGATAAATAAAGTTCACGAGAGAGACTTAAAGAATCTCTCTCTTTTTTTACTTCTTTTTCTTTTGATATTATGGAAATTTCGGTCTTCATTTCGGAATTTTGTAGGACATTTTATTGGTTTGTAGTTGAGAGAATAGTTTTATTTTCAAAATTTTTTTGTGGTTAAATACAACTTTCTGTTAAGGATACAGCTACTAAAAAACCTCTGCTTGGCATTCAGGTGTATGATTGGCAAGTTTCTAAATTTTCTTCGTAAATGCAAATTATAGAAAATAAATAAGGCATTTGTTTTTGTTTGTTTCAGTCATTAAAAATCGACCTTTTTGGAAATTATTAAAATATTCGCATTGCATTCCATTTAAACAAACTCAAATTAGTCGATTACTTACTTACTACCATCTAATTAAAACAAACCATTCTTTCCATTCAGTTTTAAAATTTGAGTCTTAAATTCTTCGGAAGAATTTTTTTTAATAAATTCAAATTAAATTGAAACTAAAGCGTTCTCATTTTAATTTCTTTTTTTGTCGTTTAAAAAAAATGGATTTCTTGTACATATTTTTGTGTGACTGTTTTATTAACCGAAAGGCCACACCCACTAGGAAAATCGTTAAGCTGTGAAAAATTAAAGGCTTAGTAAGAAAATAATATAACTAATTCTGTTATTACAAGAAAACTAATAAATTTAGAAAACGTTTTAATTTCCAAGTAAACATGAACAAGAGCTAATTCAAGCTCTTTTATGCTTTCAAAGAAAAAGAATTCGATGTTAAAAATTGATATTAAATTCTTTATAAACATCTAAAAGAATTTGAATTGTTAACATTGTCTATATCTAAAAGGCAGAAATTATCAAAAAAAGTCGATGATGAAGTTAAAATTAATTCATTTTAACATGTTTAAGAAATCTGAAATTAATGGTTTTGCATTGTATTCCAATGTATAACAATTTGAAGATAACATAAATAAAAATATATCTACATAAAGGTATATTAAATGAATGTGAACATAAGAAAGCAGCAAATGTCTCACTTAACGCATATTCGAGACCGTTGTAGCTTATTTGAAGTTGCAACTTTGAATTTGGATTGATAGAGTGTATAATTTTTGTGAAGTAATCATTTAAACATTACCTTTTGTTATTGACGGTGAATTAAATCTAAAATGTGATAAGAGAATTATTTCTGTATTTAATGCACATGAGAATCATACATAAATAACACGAATTTAAGTATAATAATAGTAGAATAGCAGAAAAATGAAATGCATTGTATTTTTCCTGTGCCATATTTTTCCAAGTTTCATTAGAAATTAAAATTGCTTGAGATTCGAAATAACAATAATTGAAAAGAGATTCATTTTAAGTTGATCATTATATTCATAAACTCATTTCATTCGTTGTCTGTAACTTACAGCCTATGCTATGCAAATTTCAGATTCGCAAAGATTCATGTGATGAAAATGACGTTGTGAAATCATTAGAAGAAAAAGAGTTCAAACGAGAAGTGAAGTGATTGCATTCGCCTCCTCTGCAATGGAAATCAACTGAAATTAAAATATTTCAGAAATAATGGCAAATGTACAGGTCATCAACAAATAAAACATATTTATTCGCGTAAATGTAACAAAGTTAGGTAGTACGCATCTCAAAAATGTATTTGGAATCGTTAAAGAATTCATTTTTAGTCAGGAATATTTCATTTTTATTTTTCCAACGCACCGCATTTCTCGTTTTCTGATTGTTAGAAATATTTTCGGAGCTCGTTTCATTTTAATAAATTATAGCAATCTGAAGTCAGAAGCTACAGATTGTCAGACGAGAAGCCTGAAATTTTGTTGAAGGAATATGTAATGCCAGACTCTCTAAGCACAATACTATCGAAGAAATCTATAACTCACACATACGTATCTATTATCGTTTGTCGTTTGCTTCAAAGATATAGGATATAGCCATGAATTTGTAACCCCTAGCAACAGTAGTATTGATATTCAGAATAAAATGATGATACTTTATCTTTCTCTACGAGGATCCACTAAATCCAAAGTATGATAAAATAAACATATCCATTGCTACTTCAGACGTAGCTTATCAATCATTCGCAGGTACTATAAAAAAATTGAGGCAGTGGAACTAAGACTAAATGTAAACATTTTTTTTTTTTCTAGTACTTCTTACTCTATATCAGATTGTCGAGGTTTAATGTTTTAATGATACATATTAAGATATAAATATGATGGAACTATTTCAGCCACTTCAAATGTTCCAGTTCTTACCAAAATAAGTGAAAATCCAAGTTGATTTAAATTAAATTATTGAAATAATGTTTTATAGTTACATGATTTATAACATAGTAAAATCCCTGGAATGATAGACAGAGATGAATTGAAAATTAGGGGCAATAAAAATTTGTGCACCTGAGCAGAGATTTCTTATTGAAAGGAAATAAATTTTAGTTCAGTTTTCTGAACAGTTTGCTTTTGCTTTATTCTTAAGGTATAATTAGGATAATCTGATTAAATTTATAAAAAAATTTTCTTGATAGAAAAGATGTTTAATTGATAATAAAGTACAATTTTATTTCAAGTATAGTTTGAATCGACAAAATTGTTACAGATTTATAATTTTTATTTAAAAAAATGTTGCATAACGATAAATTAAAAAAAACAACAAAAGGACTCGTATAATATAATAATTGCTAACTTTAAAATGTGAAATATATGGTAGGAATTTATGCTGCATAGTTATAGTCAGTGTGGTTAGGTGAAGTAAATGTTACATGACGTAAATTAATTTGTGATTGCAAATATATGCAATATTATCATAATTCAATTATAAATCCTTTCGTTCATTTCAACTTTAGTATGTTTTTGAAATAGTCAGAAATCACGGGATGTTTTCATAAAAACATTTTCTTACAAATTGCCATTTATCCTACACGTAAGTCACCAAATTAACAAATTTCTTTCTTTATTAAAGAATTCATTCATGTTTTTACTTTTTTAAACGAGAATATTGGTGAAAATGGTTTATTATTAAAACTTGATTATTGTATCTTATTTATGCAGTAATATTTATTCTTTTGTTTGATTACCTAAATAATTAATTGACTGAAAAAGTCCGGTTTTATATATATAAAAAAACCCACCTAGATCTACTAAATAGAATTAGTTTAATCGGTAACTAAATATAATCATAAATTACCATTAGAATAACTAATTTTATTAATTTTTTAAAGTTCATTCCATGTAATATGATTCCGTAGAAGGATCTTGAAAAATGGTTCTTTTTTTAATATAGTTATCCACTATAACTATATGAGAAAATATCAGAAATCAATTTATATGTACATTCCCAGATGGCATTCATTTTGTAGAACTGTTTGATGAAAGAATCAGTAAGAATTCTAATATATGAAATTGCGTCAAAAAGAAATCTATTGAAAGAATCACATAAGAATGGAAAGCTTTTATGCATATTTTTATTACATTTTTAAAGTATTTATTCTTAAAGCATTTAGAATAGGCAATAAAAGAATAGAAATGGCGCGGCATAGTCTTTTTCAGGTGCCTTGAATCGTACACTCCAAGAAATAAAATGACTCTAAAATAATAGCTTTGTTTTACTCTCTTCCAAGATTATTATGTTTTTTATCTGAAAATTTTTCATTAAAAAATTCATTTCAAGAGAGACGATTAAAATTCAGATCTAAAGTCTTCATTCGAAAATCTAATCTTTAAACATTTCATCCTTTTCAACATGTATTTTTCAAAACACTTTTTTTTTTTAACTTCGATTCATATGTGAGGTTTTTTAAATGGTAAACCATTAAAAACTCAATCCTTCCATTTTTTTTTTCTTTTTGTACTCTTTGCAAGTTCAGTTTTATTTTTTCTCCAAATTGAAATTGGGCGAACCCTCGAATGTAAAAAAAAAAAAAAAAAAAAAAAAAAAAAAAAAAAAA
>JAPMOR010073796.1:0-51967 GCA_026543865.1 Argiope aurantia | reverse complement strand
AAGAACAATGATGAAAATTACACATATCTCCCTGTGTAATTAATTAATAGATGTATTATTCTTACTAGACTTTAGTTCCCTTTCTAAGTAGTATCATATCTAATAAATAAACTGAATTAAGCTTTACAAATTAAGTTAAAATAATGCGGTAATTCATAGTAATCTTGGAATAAATTTATGAACAATTTCTAACCTCAAATAAGCGACACTGATGAAAATCAAAACCATGTCTATCTATAAATCACTAATTCCATATTTTATAACACCTAGGTATTGTTTTCCTTTTTCTAAAGAATGTTCTTCCATCGTATTTATCAGCAAGATAGAGAGTGCGGAGCGACGAAGTACCGGTAAGGGACACACCTGCCCAGGTGTGCTATCATTCCCCACCGATCATGACGTGATTCGTTTCGCTGTTGTTTTATGACGCAAAGAACGCAGCTCTTGCTCTATATGAGATCACTTACGAACACAGAAAGAAAAATCCACAGCTGATAAAAAAGAAATGCCGACTTTTTATTCCTTTCTTTCGTGCAATCAACGTTTTATGTTTCCGTGTTGGAAAGTTTGATGGAGTTTTTTTCCCCGTGTATTTGGTAACTTTCCTGACAAATATGGATGCAGTTGAGGTCATTTACCATAATATCTGACTAAGATGACAAAGAATTTGATTTTCCTTTCATTTTGCGGGGTTGTTTGATGGCACTTTGCATAACTGCAATTGCTCTAGCATTGAAGTTATCCTCACAAATCTGAGTTTAACCTTACAATTTTTTATAAAAAAAAGTAGGCCAATTTTTTATTATTATATATGTTACATCTTTAAACCTTAATTATACAGGGTGAACACAAATGATGGACCCGATTTTAAAAAATCATATTTTCGAATCTACTGCACATATTACGATAAGTGATACATGAATTTAAAGAGAAATATGCCAAGTTTTTTTCAGTCACAAATGTTCGATGTGTGACTCTCTTGCTACACTGTATACGTTCAATCTGTAATCCAGTTCGTTCCAAACATTTTGTATGATCACTCTGTCAATGGTTCTGAATGCTGCACAAAGGCGTTTTTTAAGTTCTGATAGTGTTTTCGGCATTGGTAGGGCATAAACAATGTCTTTGACGTAACCCCACACACACACACAAAAAAATTCAGAACTTAAAGAACACATTTGTTCATCATTCAGAACCATTGACATAATGATGCGACAAAATGTTTGGAACGAACTGGATTACAGATTGGACGTATACCGTGTAACAAGAGAGTCACACATCGAACATTTATAACTGAAAAAAACTTAGTATATTTCTCTTTAAATTTATGTATCACTTATCGTAATATGTGCAGTAGTTTCGAAAATATGATTTTTTAAAATATGGTTCATAATTTATGCTCACCCTCTATATAAATAATGGAACTCTATAAAAAGGTTAAGAGGGGGAGACTGTCCCAAACGATCATTTTCTTTTGTCTTATCTATTTTTCCATTTAAAATAAATAATTAAAAATAGGCCCAAAATATTTTTGTTGGTATTTCTATAAATAATAAAGAAAAATAATTTTGAATAAAAAATATTAAAACAACATTTTTATTAGGATCATTTTTCACCACGATTTTCCGGAAAAAGTTATAAACTCAATTTTATTATATTCCGCTGAAACATGGATTTCAGAGAAAACCCTTTGTAAAATATAAAAGAGGGCACTGGAATTTAACGAGATCTCTAAAAACCTCTTAGGCGTTGTATAAAAGTTTCGAAACAAACAATTTTAACAAATTTTGAGAACCAAGCTCACAACTTTTAAAAACAATTTGTTGTAATATTTTTGCTCAAAATAATTACTGAAAAATGACCTCTGGGATGAAAAAGCAAATAAAAAACAAATTTAACCAGAAACAAATATAACCTCAACAGAATTTTTGTCTTAAGCAATCCATCGAATAGAATATGCCCAATTATAATTGGTTCGTTTATTGGCGTATCATAAGCAAATAACACTAGAGCAATTATCTGCTCATGATACGCAAAATTTTGGCCAATAATATTTTAGAAAGCAATACTAATCGAAAATACTGGAGAAAATTTTAAACTTAAATATAGTATTCTAAAATTAATTGCCGTTAAAGGATTCTGAAATCTGATTGTTGCAATACTAATAATCAGTATATGAGCTATGCTAATTTTGCATGCATTTGAAAGCAGCTATAAACTTGCAATGAGTCTGGGACGATGAGATAATTTTTGGTTTTAATCTCAAATAAAGAATGTATCTGCATTATTCATTTGCCCAAGGCGATGAAAAATCCAATGATACTAATAATATTAATAGAGAGTAAATTTTTTATATTAAATCAATTTATCATCTTAATTGGATTTTGTCACGGATTTGATTTGATTTATTGTTCTCAGTTCCAGAAAAGGCGAATTTTAAGGAAAAAAAATTATCATTATTTGAGTTCCGTTTTCATGGAACATGGAAAGCCATGAAAGGATAATTTGCGCATGTAATAATGCAAGGCTTACATGTAAAAATACAAGACTTACAATGGCTTCTCATGGTTTGTTCATGGAGGTAATAAGGCTTGTTCAAATGTTTTTTTACTTATAAATGATAGATTTTTGAAATGTTATTTGGAAAAGAAACCTCCACTAGCATTAAGCGATTGGAAAATGTAAGTAAAAACATCAATGGAATAACCGATGACTTGAAAGATGTTGTATTAAAAATGAATAAATAAAAAAACTTTTCTCTTAATCATAAGAAAACAAAGAAAATTTTAAAAACTTAAATCTTTATTATTTTTTGTTTTTTTATAATAAAATTACTTTGCAGAATACAGACAAACATTGAATGGTACCAATGTTTATATGATATTGTCAAACATATATATTATAGTCTTATATTCAAAATTAGACACATTTACAAGTAAGTAGAAATTTTATCTCCATGTCCCAATAAAACTAACACTAAATTTAATAGTGCAGTTACCAGAAAATACAAATCCTTATTTACAGGATGTTTCTAAATTCAACGGAAAACTTCATGTGCAGGCATTTTTATTTTATTTTATTTATTTATTTATTGTAAATGCAGTGAGAAAGTATTGCAATTGTAAAAAAAAAAAAAAATCTAACTCTTTATTTTGACGAATTTCCACGCTTCGGATCTCCCTAAATTTGTAAAACACAATTTTGGAATTATGTCTGTTTATCCGTGGACCCGATAACTCAAACATGTTTTCAGATTGATGAGTGAATTTGGTACAGGGTATCTAAATCAAATGTGCAGATTTCTTTCAAATTTTGAACGAATTCTATTTAGAGGAAGTCTATGTGTCCAGCTGTACGAGTACAAGTGAACATGATAGCCACATAAAACGTAAAAGACTAAGACGATGAAATTTGATACACAGATTTATCATCTAAAATGTAGACTATCAAATTTGAAATTAAGTCCTTTAAGGGGTTGATCGTCTGTCGGTCTGTACTTTTGTGTACATGCAAACGCCATAATTAAAAAACGGAGATTCAATAAAGCGTAGATTTATATTAAATTTTGAATCAAATCTATCAAGAGGTTAACCGCTGTTGAACTTTCGCATGTATGTAAAATCAATAACTCAAAAACTTTCTGACTTAAATAAATGAAATCGGGTCTGTGATCTTGTGACTACAGTTATAATTCTGTATCAAATTTCGGTTTTAATTTTAACCAAATTTTATCTCCTTAGGTCTTGTGATTTGTGGTTATACAATTCACTTGTATTTGGACAATTTGATTGACGCTCTTTGACATGATTTCATTCAAAATGTGACAGAAATATGCAAATTTGTTAGTAATTTCATATGCTAAATATCAGCCATTTATTTCAAACCGTTTTTGATTGATAGTGTTCGCAGCAGACAGACACGCATAATGTAAAAATGTGCTTTTCGGACACAGGGAAGATTAAAATGTGGCGATTCGCCACATTTAGAGGTCGAATTTTTATCTAGAGGTCGAATTTTTTTGACGATTATTATACTTTCTCTATACTTCGTTTACGAGAAAGTAATAAATGGCATTGGAATGGTATTTCAAAGGGTGGAATGCCAGTGCTAGGGAGAGATTAAGAAAAAAGAGAAAACAATCAATAACATCTGAGAAGCAATATATATATATATATATATATATATATATATATATATATAAAATTTCACAGATTTTTCGCTTGTAATCAAAGTAAACTCGGTTCTCATATATTGGCAAAACTCTGTAACTCACTAACAAACAATTTCTTGTAGTGATTACCTTTTGCATTTCCGCTCCATGCTCTATTTTTTTTTCTATGGGGAGGGGGGACTTGTTTCTGTGTGCTTGACCTACTCTTAAAAATTTTCTTTTAATTTTAGAAACATTCTGCACAACTACATTAAACAACATTTATTTAACATTGTAGCTGCATTTACTTATCTGTATAACTATATTTACTTAACTTTATAGATACATTTATTTAACAATAACAAAATTACAGAATCAAAGAAATTTTTCGTTGTAATCTTTACTTCGATAGCAATGTCTATGCGGAATGCGTTTACTATCCAAAGTTTCGAATAACAGGCCTAAAAATGTTTTATTCTATCTTTTAAAATTTGGTTATCTTCGTTAAACCAATCAATTTAGTTTAAATATATTTTCAACAGCAGTTCAACTATCTCTACCTAAAATTCCTCAGTTTTGTAAAAAGAAAATTATGCGAAACTGCGAATTTATTTTTTTCTTCATTTACTGGTTTCAATATTTAACTTTCCAACAATGAAAGAAGACAACATCAACAAAAAATAGCGCCCTCATTATCTAGCACAAACGACAAATAACCATTCGTTGGGTTTTTAGAATCGCCAGAAAAGGTAAAACCTTGCATTTCCTAGTTAAATCTAGGTAAAGTAAAGGGATCATGAGGTTCACCGTCTTCAAAGAAGTGGAATGGAACCGGAAGTGGGCTATCGCAATGAGCAAGCAAGTGATAATGCAATGCAAAAATGGAAAGATAGCGTTTTTATCGGCGTTTTCCGTCATAATCTCTTCAGTTATGGCTGAAACCCCTTTCCTTTAGAGTGATGGCAGATAAAATGTGACATGTCGGAGTTCGGCCTACCTTTGTTTTATCGACAGAAATGAGCAAATTACTTTCGACAAAAACAACGCGCATGAAATGTTCGATAAAACATTTCCTAAACAGTGAGATTGTTCTTCCTTCAACTTTCTAATATAAAAGGACTTCTGAAAAGAGGACAGAATTTTCCTTTTGTAACTCTCCCTTTTAGACTACAGGGTTAGGAACTTAATATTGATCTAAAATTTTTGTTTCAAGACATAATTCCTTTATTTAGTTTGTTGCTTTTTTTTGGATAACTGTGTACATATATACGCGAATGGACAATTTTCTCTTTGATGCATCTAGTCTATTTTTAGACACAAAAATATTATTTTGGTGCAAATATCGTATGTTAAAATTTTACCATGCAATTTTCTTGTTAAATTTTAAGTTAATTAAAGTGACAGTATTCACATATGCTTGAATATTATCAACAAGCAACCGATTCTTTAACGGATCTCGTCCATAAATTAAAATCTTAATATTAATTTTGCGCCAATTTTTAATTTTGGTTTTGATTTTACATATATTTAAATTTACCATTTTGATGACCTCTTCAAAACTATAATTTTGATGAATCACATGCTCGTTTGTATCGACCTAACGTGTTTTGGTTTTATTTGTTTACATTGTTCATATATACATGGTTACAAAAACGGAAAGTTTTGCTTCCATTAAACAGATTTATAATTCTGATTTCTATTTTACACAGATTTACAATTACCATTTCAATATGAAGGAGTCCCGTTAGACATTTTTTATCGAAGAAAATGTTATGTGTTTACTTCTTCGTATATGAAATATGCAAAGAGTAAGTATTGCAGTTGTCACAAAATTCCAATCGAGATTTTGACGACTCTTCATGTTTCAGACCTCTTTGAATTGGAAAATCACATTTTTGAATATATGTTTGTCTCTCTCTCTCTCTCTCCCTGTCTGTCTGTCTATATATCTGTGAACACTAAAACTCAAAAACACTTTAAGCTAAGGCGGATAAAGCTGGTATATGGTTTCTACACCAAATTTGTAGATTTCTATAAAATTTTAGGCGGAATCCATTCAGAAGAAGTTAATATTTCCAACTGCCCGAATATATGTTGACACGATAACTACAAAACGAAGAAATCTAGATGGATAAAATTTGGTGCACAGATTTGACATTTAGTGAATAGATTCGTATCAAATTTGGAACTAAATACATCAAGAGTTTGACTGTCTGTCGTTCTGTATTTTCACAAGCATGTAAACGCAATGATTAAAATATATATATAATCGGGTATGCTATTTTGTGAATACAGTTGTAGCTCTACGTCAAATTTTGGTTTTAATCGTTCAGCAATAGGCGTCTAAAATTCACATTCGGTTTTCTGGTAATTGCGTATTGGCCTCATCCCAGTGATTAATCGTTAAAAAAAATCGCCAACAATCTCATTCTAATTGGGGTTTCTTGTAACTATTGATCGCTAATGGTATACGGATAATAATGCATAAGTGCTATTATTAGACAGTACTAAGGAAAATTTCGGGTAGACCCGAGCACGTTGGTTTGATATAATGTCCATAATACAAATGGATAGAAAAACGGAAAGTTTGTCTTTTATCAAAATCGATTTGTTCCTTTATCTAATAAAAATTTACTATTTCGATGTAAATGCAAGATATCAAAAGCTATTCGTCAGGGTTGTTGCATTTTGAATTTATCGTGTAGACAAACCTACTAAAGCAAAGATATTATTCCTAGATTGGTTTTATCGAATTCAAGGAGATATAAAACACGTGGGTTTAAGAACACTCTCAAAGCAAAACTTTGATGAAGTGACTTTGTAAACAAATAGTAATCACAAATGGAACTACCCGCACCCTTCTAAGGTATTAGGGAAAAGTGAATGATCAAGCCTTTATGACAATAAGTCAGGCTCTGAGATGAACACAAAACTGTGTCCCTTTTAATGCAACCGGTACGTCCACTACCGATGATGGAGTAAGATCCGACGTTAATAACAAAACAAACAAATAATAAAAAAGATAATAAGTAGAAAGTCAAAATGAAGGTAAAATAGAAAGATTTTATCAATTCTAAAACTTTTTATTATATAACTTCGTGAAAAAATAATTTAAAAGAAACAAGAATACAAATAGAATTTAATAAGGAAAGAATAAAAGGGGAAAAACTAAATTATAGAAAATAAAAGGGCTAAAAATAGGAAGAAAAAAAAAGATATGTAATAGAAATAAATTAATCGATCTTGCAAATAGAAAATGTGATATTTTTCGATATATCGGGATTTTTCGTTATTTTGTCTGAAATAATAGAATTTCATCACTAGATTTAATAACGTAGCTTTATGTCCTCAAAAGGTAATCATAGAAGTTCTTTGTAAATACTGAACCCAAAAGCTGCTACTGTTACAATTCCACAAACAGTCAAACTAATTGTTTTAACAAAGACGAAATGAATGATTTATATAATAAATTACGGTTTCTTTTCAAAATAAAATAACAAATGGATTCGAAATTGCATCTTTCATTTCATTAAACAATTTTGATATTGATTTCGATTCGGAAAGAAACAATAACATGGAATACTTGTGAGTTTCCCAATGAGAGTATGTTTCACTGTCTGTTGCAGAGGTAAGTCTCTTATTAAATACAAAATCAATATTGAGATATCTTTTCCGATTCTTTCACAATAAAACGCTTTTTGAGAGTAATTAATACTCCTTTACTGTTTCATATGATAACAAATGAATGTTTAAGAAAATGTTGATGAATTTATCCCTAGAGGATTCGCGGCAATTCTTAAACTAATAAAGATCAAAGTTCTTCATATTTAAATGCTTGTAGATTTATATTCTAATATTAAGATTGTTTCCCACCATAAATTTGCAATTTATATTAAAAGAATTTAATAAAATTAGTTATCTAAAATATACTCTTATTATTACTAAAAAGCAGATTTTTTGACATTAATTATTTTCTACTTCATAGCTCCTAATTTATAAATCATTACTATAAATACTTCGAAATACTGTAATCAATTTTTTTTCTTGTTCATTACTAGGTGGCACCACTCATACGAAATCAATATTTCATTAAAATAAATTTCTTAAATAATCATTAAATTTTGAAAACATTAAAATAGTATATTTGCATCGAGAATATGCTAGTATAAAAAATGTAAAAAATACTTTAGCGAATAAAAAATGCATTATAAAATTTTATCTTTACAAACATAAAACAAACAAAATAAACAAAAATGTCTAAATAATATAAATTATTCTATATAAATGATAAATAAGGATGAAAGTGATTTTCTACAAATCTCATACTTGCTTTAAATTATTCGAAGGATGCAAATACATTTTTACTTATTTTTAATCATATTATATTTTTAATTAAATTAACATTCCGATTTAAAGCTACATGAGAGCTATTTCGGGACGAACTTAATATTTTTGAAAGTACGTCACATGATGAGGACAACATTGCAGTCGAGATACTAAAACTTTTTCAATTACACTAATGGCTGGACGTATGAAACTTAATTGATATAACATGCGCAAGTCCCGTATATATGACAGATCTTTACATGGAATCGAATCTTGAATTCAAGAATTCAAAAGAAGTCAAGTGGTACTGTTTTTACTGTTTCTTCTATAATTAGGAAAATTCCCAAGAAACGAGGATAGAATTTCAAAATCTTTCTTAGGAACCTTGATAAAATCAGCTTTATGGAAAATATCGACATACGGATGTTATTTTTTACAGTGTGATAAAGTCATAATGATATGACTTTATTAAGATTTAAAATTTCTATGAGTTTGAGAACTGCATTATTCATATATCAGATCCTCAACTAGCTGACATAAAAAAAGATCGGCGGTGTCGGATAGTAGGGAAAATAAAGATACATTTTTAATAAATACGCTGTCATGTATGAATGACACTTAATATCATTCATGATATACTTTGTTTCAAAATGAAAGGAGACATCTTATCACCAGCAAATTGATAATTTAAACCTACCTTGGTAAAAAAGTAAAACAACTCTAAAATGAATCTATACTGATAACTCGGCTAGTTCTTTTTTTCTGAAATGTTTATAATAGTAATTTTGTTTGCTATAAATCTACGTCTTCTAATTTTTCACATAGGAAACCTCACTTGAAAGATTACATCTTAGCTTCAGCATTTGCTTTTGTTATTTAATAATAGCCTTCTGATGCAGCAACTGTACGATCACCCTTATATTATGTGTCCATTTATCCGTGACGCCCTACACATAATACAATCAGATCCGTTTTATCCCACGGACTATTTAGACCGCAGCTAAAAGGTGCCTCTCACCTAAAAGGCGGTACTAATTCTAAAAATTTGCTAGATCTAATATAGTTTTGAACAAAATTTGATTTAATTATAATTTGAATTATTTTAAAACTAAAAACTTGATTAAGGATCACAATTTCAATATGGCAGGGATTTCGGCATTAAAAAGGGTAAAAATTATTTAAGATCTTTGATGGAACAATGTAAGTTGAGTGTTTTATCAATGGAATATGAAATTTTATTGGAAATATTGATCAAAATTACCACAAATAAATACCTTAAAATATTTAAATACACAAATTCATAACAATCAAATAAATGATTGCAAAGTTTATATTTATTTATATTTTGCACTATTTAAACGCGCGAAATTTATTTATTCGAATATTACTCTTCTTAAGCTGTATATTAAGATCCATATTTTTTTCAATTAAATAAATAGTTTAAAAATATTAAATTAAATGCAAAGTATTTGTGTTTTATTATATAAATTTAACCTTTTTTAAAAAAAAATTATCTACCTTCTAAAAGACACGTTTTGCACAATTCTAAGGCTCTAAACCTAGAACAAATGACTTTTCTTGCCTCTTAGTAATTTTGTTACTAGGTAGGTATTTTCGTTAATACATAGGCATTCAAATAATTAATTACGGTTTTGACAGGGCGTCAAATTATTCTAGACTCCAGAGAAATGATTCTAGAAAAAGGTCATGTACGGAACGAATAACCATCTAACAATCGGTCCACCCAACGATAGCAAAAATTTCAAAGCACCTTTTTAAAAATTTTATTAAAAACCTTTAATATATTTAATTCAAAACTGATGTTCCTTAATATGGAACGCCAGATATTTTTAAGTCAGTTAACGAAACTACTGACATCTGCTTGGAAGTTCCACCTTTAATTATTTTTTTAAATAAATGTGCTGGAAAAAGCAAATATATGAAACCAAGGAAATACATTTTAAAGATTTTGATAAAGATATCGAAAGGGAAATGAAAAAGTAAATACATAGACCTGAAGATTTATTCAAATTCACTTCCCTAATATTCCCACGAAATGCAGCTCTATGAGCAATAGAAATCAATGAATGCAAATTTTTCTCATTAAAAAACGTGCGAAAAAATAGAGCACTAGTGAATGAATATCTTCCGTGCGTGTCCTTCAGAACATTCTCAAATAATTATAATTACAATAACAATAAAAAAAATTACGCTCTACATCGAGTCCTCACGCCGGCCGTCTTTTATCTCCATCTATGATACTGACGTCACCATTATAATTACCCGGTTTCTTTATTATTTGGTGAAATTAAGAATATATGGATCGAGCCCATGTTATTACTAAGAGTGGTAAAAATCCTAAATTAAAACACTATTTCCCACGCCGCAAGTCATTTTTGACTGTTTCCACTCGAACACCTGTTACGGTTGAGTGATTCTGTGCGGGTTCTACTGACTCTAATAGTGGGTAAAATGAGTCCGGCACGTGACCGGTGGATAGCCGTCTTTGGTTTGAAAAGTGACCACTTCGTGGTTAGACACGTGTCATGGCTGCCGTATCTCCCCGCCACCCCGATAGTCTCCAGGTTCTCGAGGCCCATTGATTCTGCACCAGGATGAAGTGCGTGTTGACTGCACTTCCGTTGGAGGACCACAGTCAAACAGACTCCGTGGGAGGCCTTTTCTAAAATGAATTATAAAAGAGGTAACAGTTATAGATGTCACTTTCTATAAGGACGTTATCTCGGAAGGGGTACTCGATGTTACTGATGTCATTCTGTGAAAAAAACTCAACAGAGATGTTGGCACAAAAAGGGATAATTCTATGAAAAATGACAAGGAATAGCTCTGGCACTGAAATGCCAAGTATGAAGTACTTTAGATTTTTATTTTAGTGTGGTGATCTTCTCAGGTGTGTAGCGATGGGGGGAGGACAAGGGTAGAAGTATATAGGACGCTGGCTCCACTCTTAAGGGTGTCATGAAGATAAAACATTCCTATGTTTATGCCACTTTTGAATGTCAAAGATAATTAAAAGGCAAAAAATAATACTGTATTCCGTTTATCATTTACCTTTGCTGAATGTCTGATAACGAGTGAAGGTGAATAAAATCAAATTTTGTCCCAGGCGCCACTTAATCTTGCTACTCCACTGAATCAGTTTTTTTTCTCTTCATCTTTCAGATATCTTATAAATTTTATCCATAAACTAGTAGAGCACCCTGAGGATCCCTCCCCCCCCCTTACCAACCCCATTACAATTTAATTTTTAACTAAATTGGGATGAAATGCGAACAAAAAAGTTTAATGCACCAGAAATTTGATTGAAAGTAAACACAGTCAACATTCCTGGCGAACCGGGTGGTCATCAAAAGTGACCAGTGTTAAATAATGTTATATCAAGGGCTTTGATTAGTATGCCTCTTCTTCCGATTATATTTCGTTTCAAAATGTCCTTAAAGTAATTACTCGTAATATGTAACATTTGCTCAAAAAAAAGGTACATTATTTGAATATAACCTTATACTGTAAAACTGCATTCTTTTAGATATCTAATTTAGGAAAACATTCATTCATCAAATATCTACGATATTTAAGAATTTTGAGTTATTTTAATATGATGATTAAAATAAATTATTAAGTATCTCTGATATCAGACTAAAGAAAATATTACTTAAGAGAACGCTGATGTTTCAAATTTGATTAATAGATGGGTTTCCTTTTTAGAACATTGTGCTGATAAAACTAATATACATTTCAAGCTGGCACTTGGAAATGTTGGAAATTATTATTTTTTTGGCAGACATAGATCCGATTTGGCTTATAAACGGAAATGATAGAGTAATAAAGTGCATTTAGACTATAAAATTTCCTTCGATTTTATAGAAATTAGAAAGAACAGATACATGACATTTTGTTTTCATTTTAATATAAGCTTAAAATCAAATCTTAATTTCGATTTCAAAAAAATAATCAATCTTTTCCATGAAAATTAGCAGCTTTATCCAAGATTCATCAGATTTTTAAAGAATAAATAATCCGTTTTTTTTTTAACCCAAACAGCAAACAAATGCTTTAATTATTGCGAGTGTTTAAGTTGAACATATTATCAAGAAAAATATTGGATTTTGGAATATTAACTTAAAATAATTTAGATACGTTGCAACTTTTTTTGTGTTTTTTTAAATTTCTTTTCTTTTTTCTATAATTAACAATCTCAAGAGTCTTTATGTAGGAAAGCGTCAGTAACATTAAATATTACTTCAACAGTGAAATAACACTTCATTCATTAATTTTTACTTTTAAATTAAAAGCATGGTCAATTATTAATATAATTAATTACTATAACACTATTCTAAAAGAAGGAACTGCAAATATTTTGAATAGAATGTTTTTTTCCCTTTGAATATTATTGTCAGAGCAGAAAAAATTGTATTGAAATACTGGAGGTAAAGACAAAACTTTTAATAAAACTTTTTTTAAAAAAATTTAGAAAAGATTCAGTAATAACAAATACTTTTTGTGTGCTTTTTTGTAATTTTTTTCTTTTCTTTTATACTTTTTAAATTGATATTTTGAACAGTAATTATAGTAATTAATATTTTATTATTGCTGTAAAAACAATCTAAATAATTTCAATTGAAAAACTTTTGAATTTAAGCTGGTAATGGTTGAACTGTTATTTTCTTTGAAAAGCGTTGTAAAAGAAAGAAATTATACAGGGTAATTCAAAATTAATACAGCGATTACAAACGGCTATAACTATTAAATGAAAAAGAATTTAATGATAAGATTAACATATAATGAAGACGGAACTTCAAACCTTTGTATATATACGTCAAAAATGTTCTACGTGACTTCCCTTGGTCACATGGACAATATCTAGGCAGTAGTCCATTTCACACCATACATTCTGAAGCATGCCTGCAGTCACCGACGCAAGCGCATTACAAATGCGTACTTGGCTTCCCATGGGAGCACATACACATGTATGTGCTCCAAATGCTTTCCATGCCCAAAACATTTGAAAAACTCAAAGTACGCAGTTGTAATGCGTTTGCGTCGGTGACTGCAGACATATTTCAAAATGTATGATGTGAATTTGACTACTGCCCAGATATTGTCTTTGTGATCAAAGGAAGTCACATAGAACATCTATGACGTATGTATACAAAATTTTGAAGTTCCGTCTGCATTATGTGTTAATCGTATCGATAAATTCTTTTTCATTAAATAGTTATAGCCATTTGTAATCGCTATATTCCTTTTGAATTACCCTATATATTAAAGTCCAGGTGGCAAATAAACACAAACTTTTAACGAAAAGTTTCCAAGAACGGAAAAAAACCCTTTCGATACTAATTCTTTGAAAGATAATTCCATTAATCAATTCTTATTTTACGGCCTACTACTTTTACACACAGAGTGAAAGATACTTTTACACACAAAGGTCAAAGACTGAATGATAATAAGCAACATGGCTCTATTTATGAAAAGAATGAGAAATTGTGAATGAACACAATAAAAGAAAACAGAATTAAAAAACTATCTCATTCACGAAATCTCTGTTGACTGTTTTTCAATCAATTTCAGTGTTTTCCACAGTTTTTTTTTTATTTTATCGACTACAAATGTTACAGACAATGAAATAAAAGCATGATATCTTTTAGCATTCGGAGGACGTTCTAATCAATGGCTTTGTCTTTTCAAGTTTCAGATTATAAAACTCTTATCATTTTAATTGTACACCATTTTTTACCAAAAGGTTTATGCGCCTTTGAATCGCCGACTCTCGGCAAGCATTGCCAATTTAACTTCTGGGGGAAAATTTTGACTTTTTGGTTTGTCATTCTAAATTCTGAAACCCGTTATTATTCACAACTCTATCATTTGAGAAAAAAATGAATTATACAAATCTTTTGGTCGAGTTTTACTCTCTGCTTTCTATTTATGCTCCAAACATTTATAATGATACTGCTACAAATAGGCAGGGATTTTGCAGAAAATATTTGCCTCATTAGTTGTGAGAATAATACGATTTATATTTTATATATTTTGGAAAATTGAAAAGGATATTTTAGGATGTAGCTCTCAGTATTCTATTAGTAGGTACCGATCATAGAATTATAGCTTTTGGTCGCGCTTCACTGTGTACTTTCTATTTATGCTCCGGACATTTACTATAATACTGCTACACAGAGACGGGGATTTTACAGAAAACATTAGCCTCATTAGTTGTGAGAATAGAGAATAATACGTTTTAAATTTTATACATTCTTGGAAAAATTAGTAAGGATAATATAAGGTTTCTTAAAAATAAAAAATAAAAGCTTTTGAATATAGTCACTTCCATAAGAAATATTCCATAATTCCATATGTAAAAATTAAACGCAACAAAAAATAAGAATTTTTTCATGCAGCTTGTCAAAAGAGAGACGCGGCATTTTGTGGCTATGTGCAACAATTTGAGATAAGATGTAGTTGACCTTCGCACGTGTTTTGCGGCAATAAAATGTTTTGAGAAATTGGCATATAAAATTTCAATATAACTAACGATATAGGGCAAATTTGCATATGTAAAACATATATTTATTATCAGCCTTCTTATATATTCACATTTGAATGAGAAAGTAAGTAAAACATATATAGAATTTCCAGAATAAACTCCACCTTATCTCACTGAATTCCCACACTTCCTTATAGGAATATTTTCACTCTCATGAACAATGTCGTTTATTCGAATTTAATTTAGAAATGACATTTTAAAAAAAATAAAATGTTCAACAGTTCATTTTAAAGTTATGTCATGAACTGACTGCCCATTTTATTTTTCAGAGTTTTGATAGAAAAATCTAAAATAACTCTTTTAAAAATGGTTATTTTAAGGGGAAATCAGGAAAGTGTTCCTGGAACCTCACAATCACGAAAAGTAAGACCCGCTGTCTCTTTCTATCATCGAGAAGTCAAACATTCTTATATTGTTTCAATAATAATTAATCCGTGCATCACACTTTGGCAATTATATTAGAATAAAACTATCAATGAGAATATAGGACAAAAATATTAACTTCTTGGGTAAGGAGGAATAAATTCTTAATAATTAGGTGGTACAACATCTGTGCCAGTCCATATGAAAGGGAATACTTTTACTGGTACGTTTTCTTTCCCGCCCGTAAGAGGAAAGGTAAAAAGAATTCGAAAAAAAATGAATTAAATGAAAGAAACTTACTCTTCAATCCTCCAAATCACACGAATTATATTTTAGTATTACATAAAAATGCTACTAAGTAGTGATACAATATTTGAAGCTTTTTCTTTAGAGTTAGATTTCGTTAGATTGTTTTCATTGTATTTTCTTACTAAGAAATGAGATACTGCATTGAAAGTTCGAGCATCTGATTTATACTATGATAATGATGAGAAATAAAAAAAAGTCTGCAATTATAACTATTTGAAATCCAGATTGCTTTAGGAATCAAAAAATTTGATGAAATGTATTATTCGAGAAATTAAACTCGTCTCTTGAGGGGGAAAAAAAAAGCAAATTTTTCCTGAAAGATTGAACATTTTGAAGTAAACATGTAGTAATAATAAGGTAGTAATAACTATGTAATAATTTTTTCTCTGAGCATTTTATATTTCTTTTTGGAAAAATAAATACTAAACAGGATTTGATTTTTAAAAATGTCAAGATAATCAGGAATTCTGAATGGATCAATAAAAAGTTTTATAACTGACGATACAATTTTGAGGATGGAAATATAAATATGTAGTAATAATACCAAAATTCATTCTATTATTAACCGATTCAATATTGTTTGCTTATCGAATACTAGTTACAAACGTAAAAAATTATAAATTTTAATTATACATTTCTATTTATAAAATTTTCTCTTGGAATATATATTTCTTTTTGATAAAATTAATGCTAAAATTCCTTTTAAACAGCATTCGATTTTACTGAACATCGTCATAAACTTCATAATATATATATATAACCAAAAAAATAGAATTAGTTGTATTTTAATAACTATTGTATGAACAAGAAAGTCCGAAGGCGAAGTCAGTCTTCCTAATTGTTTATAACGCCAAAAAATTGGAATTAAAGTCTAGTATTTTAACCACCATTGCATAAGCGAGAAGGGTGAGACTCGTGCTTCATAATTGTTGAGATTTCGACAAAGATGGAGTTGTAATTGTGTTCGGAACTGAATCGCGAATGAATTGAGCACGCTTGAACGCGCACACGTGCCTGTGCCTGGCGGTTAAAATTGTAGGGTCCCACACGTTCGCCTGGCTATTTAGGCAAATTAAAAGCGTGTCAGCAACACCGGGGAATAAATTTGAATAGGAAGTAGAAATCTCTGAGAGAATATTCCAGGGTGAGAGCTATTTTCTTTTTATTTTTTGTTTAGGTATTGTTCCCTAGTAAATTTGATTTGGATATAGACTACAGAACCTTACAATTTGGAGGGGAGGGGAAGAATTGCAATTACCACACCATCGTGATCAAGTTAAATGTATTTATTATTACTTTTAGTTACTTATTTATTTTCCTTTTACAAACATAAATTTTTGACTGTTTTAGGAATGTAATCTGCACCTACGGTAAAACTTAGCATTCAAATAAAGAACAAAAGATGGTATTTTATAGTTTTCATGAGATAATTGATTTTTATGTTGATTTATCAAATGCAGGAATCAGTATTACATTCTTGGAGTGAGGGTTGTTTCTTTTTTTATTGTATTAGGTAAAATACAATAAATATTAAAATCAAACAAATTTGCAATTATTGCAGCATCGTGATCGAGTTAAATGTGTTTATTATTCCTTTTATTTATATTTATTTAAATTGATTTTTATGAGCATAACTTTTTAATTATTTGGGGAATGTAATCTGCACTTGTGATAAAATTTAGCATTAAAATAAAGAAAAAAGAATGGAATTTTATAATTTTCAGGATATAATTAACTTTTATGTTGATTTATCAGATACAGGAATCAGCATTACATTTGGTTTTGGAGTGAGGGTTGTTTTCTTTTTTTTATTACATAAGGTAAAATATAGTGCATATCCAAATTTGATTTAACTAGTAACTACAGAACCATACTATTTCTGATAAAAATTCTGTTATTACAACATTACGATACAAAAATGTATTTATTATATTCTTTTACTTATATATTTTGTTTTTTCAAACATAAATTTTAGATTTTTTTTTAGGAATATAATTTACATCTACGGCAAAGCGTTAAAATACAGGATGTTAAATGATAGAATTTTATAATTTCGATGAGATATTTAATTTTGATATTGGTTTATCAGATGTAACCATTAGCATTATATTTGTTTTAATAAAAAATTTTTAACCTATGTTTTAAATTAAGTTGAAAAGTAATAGGCTAGAGAAAACGATAATTTGAATATTTTAATAAAAACATTTTAAGTGATAATGAAATGTGTTTCAAAATGTGTGTCATTTCATTTCTGTTCGCTCTCGATTTTCCTATAACAATTTTCAATGAATCCATAATTTCTTTATAAATTTATAAAAATTCCATCACATTAAGTTTAATTTATCTTATTATAACAGCTGCATCGTATTTACAGAGTATCTATTTCGCTATTAGAAGTTTTAATGCTCATGTCTCAATTTCATTCAGAATTCGGAATTTCACACTAAGTCTTCGGAAAACTCGAAATTTCAATTTTACCTTCATTTATTTAGCAAAAGGGTTAGATCCATGCCAAAGTTCAATCTTTTGTAACCCTTGTTCACCAATGACATGCAGTTAATACACAAGAATCTGTTTTCTATATTACGAAACACAAAACTCTCATAAGTGAAAATAAAAATCTGAGCACTCGTGACATTCACGACCGGGTTTTGTGGAAAGAAAATCCCGCTGTTTTGTTTAGGAAAAATTATTTTTTGATGGACGTAAACATGAAAAGTTTCCTGAGAAAATAACACGAACCTTTTTGCGAAATATTTTGCTACATGACCCTATTTAGAATTGCGAACCTCAGATTAAAGGGCCCTAATCTAATATATTCACAATCTATTTTTTAAAAATAATTTTAAGATTATTACTATGAACTATTATTACACCAAAAATAACAGAAAAAAATGTATGAAAGGTCAAATCGGATGTTGTATAAAAACAAAATAGAATATATAAATTAACATTTAATAATAACAACAAAAATTTAATTATAACAATATAAGAGATATAAATTATAACAACAAAATAGAAAAAGAAAAGAGCTCATGAAAGGTCAAATCGGATGGTGTGCAAATTCTACGATTATAACAACAAATTAGAAAAGGGGGAAAAAAGCTCATGAAAGGTCAAATCGGATGTTGTACAAATTCTGCGATTATAACAAAAAATACATGAAAACCAAATACATGAAATATCAAATCGGATATTGTATAAATTTTAAAATAATTGTAATAAAATAATAGAAAATACACGAAAGGTCAAAATCGATATAATATTTCCCCTATCAGTCCCAAATTTTATTATTCATTCTCAGTTAATAGAAGCTCGCTATGACAAACAAACTATTGTAAAATAACTTGAACAGACTAATGAATAATAACATGAAACCTTTTGCGAACCTAATATTTTTTCTATTAGACATTTTTTTTTGTATGACCCCATTTAGGGTTGACATCGTCAGTTGATTGAACCATGACCGAGATATTCATAATGTATCTCTATGATAAATCTAAAATTATTATAATAAACATTTATTATAAAATAACAGAAGAAGCTTTGAAATGTCAAGTCGGATGTTAAGCAAATTCTACGATTATTTCAACAAAATTAGGAAAAAATATATATGAAAGGTCAAAAATCAATTTAATATTTTCACTTTCAATCGAATAGAAATTTTATGTAGATGTTTATGATTTATCCTATCTTAATAGAAGCTCGATTTGATAAAACAAACTATTGTCAAATAATTCGAGCAGATTAATGAAAAATAACAGGAATTTTTTTACGAACCTAATATATTTCTACAAGACGCTTTTCTGTATGACTCCATTTAGAGTCGAGATCGTCAGTTGAGTAAGCCATGACCCGAAATATTCACAATATATTTTTATGATAAATCTAAGAGTATTACAATAAACATTCATTACAAAATAAAGGGAAAAAAACCCTTAAGGGTCAAGTCGGATGGTAAGCAAATTCTACGATTATTACAACAAAATTAGGAAAATATATAAATGAAAGGTCAAAAATCGATTTAATATTTCCACTTTTAATCTAATAGAATTTTTATCTAGGTGTTTATGATTTGTCCTATCTTAACAGAAGCTCGCGCAGACAATGTATTTCTACGATAAATCTGATTTTAATGCAATAAAGTTATATGTTAGGTTAGTTATATGTTAGGCAAGTTCTATGAATATTATAACAAAATTAGGAAAAAATATACATGAAAGGTCAAAAATCGATATAATATTTCCACTTTTAATTGAATAGAAATTTTATCTAGGTGTTTATGATTTATCCTATCTAAACAGAAGCTCGATATGAAGATAATCTGTTTAGTTAGCAATCGGACATTTCTGCTGTCATCTCTCATTGATTCTGTTATCTACATAATTCAACAAAACTGGATGATAAACAGAATCAAATTAAATATTGAATGAAGCACACGCAATTCACATAGCTCACACGATTTAAATCTAGTTCATTGACTAGACGCGTTTGATTACCTCGATAAATATTCATCACTTATACTCGGCGGATATTCCGCGGAAATGAAAAAGGAATTGGAACAAATTGCCGTTTTATCTAAAGACATAATGCCTCAACAATTTTCATAATTTATTGCGCGTTGAAGCCCTTTGTTATTTACCTTGGTTTCCAAAGCTAAATTAACATCAGAATTCCTAAAAATGCTTTGCGACTGAAACGTCTAGTTGCATGCTTTACGCTATAGTTCTACAAGCAGCAGTTAATGATGAATTGTGAAGAATATATGAGAAACAGAATAGGTTCGATCTAAATATCTGAAAATCAACGTTGACATTGGAGAGTTTAAATTGGTGTTTCTTTTAAATTGTGAAGTTGCAATTTAATGTGAAGCGTAGTTAAATGTAATAACCACAAGGCAGTTGATGATGCTATTAGGCAAGAATATGAACATTTACCGAAATATTATAACTGCTTACTAAATAGGAGTGCCATTTATGCGAATTTCTCGATGCATTTACGATTCTTTACTTAATTTCTAGGAAAAATAAACCATTCCTGAGCATTGAATATATGGAAACAATTTTTCACGGATTATAAATTAATGTTTTCTTTGAGACTCAAGATTCAAAAATTGTTTAAAAATAAACCAGAATTAATTGAATTATTTTGATGAATGCCGTATCAAAATTATCTCTGGTGTAATTACGATACGAAAAAACATTTTGCTTGTCAGAAAATGGAAACTTCCAGCTTACCAGAAAGGCAAAGTACAGGGTGGTCAAAAAAAAAAAAAAAACTTCCGATATATATGAAACCCTAGCGGCCTATCCTCTCAACCAATCGAACCAAAATTTCAGAAATGGTTGTTTGAAGGTAGGCCCTGGAGATTGTGATGATTCTAAACAACGCAGAACTCACGGTTACGGTTACAGTGAGAGAATTTTGAAATTTTCGAATGACAACACCCACTTTTTCCTTGCGCAAATTGATCAGCGTATTGAAAAACCACAAATGGCGTTGGAACGATTAGCGTGTGACGAAAATTGACGCCGTAAAGCATATGCAAAGAAGAGCATTATAAAGGAATAAGGACAACACAGAGAGGAAACAGAAAAAAGGTTTTTATTGGAATGGAAAGTTATAATTACAGGTTTTCAATGTGTTCATCTTCGCAGGCGACAACGCATTGCATTCGGGAGATTGTGGACAATAATGCCGAACGTAACATGAAAGGAGGAATCTGCATAACTTCACGTGTTATCGCATCTTGCAATTCTGACACAGTTGCAGAATTCCGTTATTCCTGAATTGCAGCAACGAAATGTCATTAGGGACATTGTATGGATGCAAGATGGGGCTCCTCCACACGTTGCCCAATGTGTTCGACCAGTGCTGCAATAACACTTTGGTGATAGACTCATCTCTAGTAACTTTGCAGTTTCGTGGCCATCGCGATCCCCCCGACTCACTCCTATGGATTTCTGGTTCTGGGGTTATCTGAAATCTAAGGTGTACACGCCTGGTCCACGAGATGTGTTGCGCAAGGAAAAAGTGGGTGTTGTCATTCGAAAATTTCAAAATTCTCTCACTGTAACCGTAACCGGGAACCCTGTGTTGTTTAAAATCATCACAATTTCCAGCGCATACCTTCAAACAACCATGTCTAAAATTTTGGTTCGATTGGTTGAGCGGATTGGCCGCTAGGGTTTCATATATAAGGGAAGTTTTTTTTTCGACCACCCTGTATTCTTGCACTATAGTCCTAGCTCCGTGATTGGAGGGTTGTCAATTCGAGACCTACTTTTGTGGATTATTGGCAATGTATGAAGGCCGGTGATTTTTTTTTTTTTTTTTGTATGTCAAACATTTTTTAGCTAGTATGGAGTTCATGTTTGGAGAAGAACAAGCTGGGTTAGGTTTCGCCCTCATTATCTAGCCGCGATTCAAAATCATGATATCCGTTCCAAAATAGCCCTCAGTTTTAAAAGATGCCCTTACCATAACAAAACCATAACCTAACCATACAATAGCTATAATAATTCTTTCTTTGATGCACCAATACAAATGGAAATCCTTCTAGATCTCGCATAGAACGTAATAATTGGAAATCGCTTTATTAAACTTTTATATAAACTCTCTGGTTTTTTAATATATAGTCATAGAATTATAAATTGCATTGATTCTTATTAATAGTGTGAAGATTTATGTTTAATAAAAATAGAACGTAATAATCGGAAAACGTTTAATTAAACTTTTATGTAAACTCTCTGGTTTTTTAATATATAATTATAGAATTATAAATTGCATTGATTCTTATTAATACTGTGAAGATTTATGTGCAATAAAAATAGAATATTATATGCTATTTCTTATCCAATCAGATACGCTATGCGCCTTCAATACCATCTACTAAGACATATATTAAAATTAATTCTAAATAGTCCGAAGCTTTACTGAAAACAGTTTAACATATGAGAAACTAATCTGGAGTGAAATGACAGAACAGATTGACAGAACAGATAGGAATGGCATAGAGTTATGTGTATAATTTTATTGTTATGCATGAATTAATTTGTACAATATTAATTACTTTTCATTTGATACAAATAATTTTAAACTTCATCTCACTAGAAATTTTTCTTATTGGTTAATATTAATTAATTTTCATAAAAATATGGTAAGTGATAAGTTTTGTTGTGTAAAGTTATTGAAAGAAAAAAAATTACTGATTTTCTCTCGAAATTTCCATGCTTCTTTTTGAAACTAATTTTTTTTTAAACTGAGGGAGAGAAGGAAACGAATTTGCTATAAGGAAATTATTTCACTTAATAATTTCATTTGCTATAAGAAAAATAATTTCGATTTTTATTTGCTATAAGGAAAATAATTTCGAATTTTATTTGCTATAAGGAAAGTAATTTCTCTGTTAATAATTTCATTTACTGTAAGGAAAATAATTTTTGTTCATTTCAAACTGTATGCACTTACGTATAATTAATAGAAATCTATCGAATGACGTTTGGTTCCTAATTGCATAAATACATCCATATTCACCAAAACGAAAATCGACAAGGATTTTCAAACTACCATAAAGTAATTTTAATACTTTTTAGCATACATTTTGCAAAAAAATAAACAAATAAAAAAAAGCTTAATACAGCGCGAAAAAAAAAAAAGAGAATTTTAATTATGCGTTGAGCTAAATCGAAAGTTTCAATTAAAACTAATCGATGCCGATTAAAATTTAACACTATTGAACTAACTTAGTTAAACGAAACGAGCTCACTTCCAAACACGAGAAAACGATCCTTTTAAAGATGCTAATTACATTTTCCGATGCGTTCTAGTCTGTAGCTTTCCTCTATTTTATAGTAAATTAATTGAAAAAGCAGATTTTTAAATAAGTTACTAAATTTATCCTGTATTTTTTTTAAATTACGTTGAAGTCTTTCATGCACAGGAAGCAATCCATTTCAGAAACGAGGAAGATATATTCGTTTTGAGTGGGAAACGGGAGGGGAGAAAAAGAAGCGCCCGATTCCGTTTTATAAAATCTTAACAATAAATTTTAAATTCAAATCGCATTCTGATATCTTAATTCCTCGGGGTACAGGTGGGAACAAAGAAAGTCTCAATTAAATTTGCCCGGCAATTTGATATTTACATTACTTTCTCGATCTAATTTCTTGGAAATCAAATATGAATAATTAATTTATTGAAACTTATTCGTCGACTACAGGAAAGGTAAAGTAAATAAGTTTTTCCTCCTTCACGGTTTTTCAGTCGTTATTTCGACGATATACTGAGCAAACACCAATTATAAGAGAGAGAAAGTATTGTTTGTATTTTTTTTATTATTATTATTTCGTTGCCGTATCTATCTGTCTATCTTCTCTTTCTTTCTTTCTTTTTTTTGATGTTTCCATTTTTATTTCCGAGTCGGCGACATTAATTTGCCGACTCAATCACTGCCTTCTCCGCGTATCGTAAATAAATGATGACAACTAGTCCAAATATTTGAGATTCAAATGAGCAATTTCCCAGCGATAGAAAGAATTTCCGTCCAACCGTAGCTCTGGGGACTCTCCGGAAAGATTAAGATGGTTGCCTTCCATCCAAAGCCACTTTAAAAGGCATTACCAGCTTCTGAAAATTACTCGAAGAAAAAGAAGAGAAATAAAAGAGAGATGCTCTCACAGACTAATAGTTTTTCTAAATACTCCAAAGAGCGACTTCAATTAAATGCAACTCAGCGCTGAATTTTAATCATTAAACAGTAACCTCCGATCGGCAAATAAATAATTGGTTTAACTCATAGGTGTGTTATTTACGAAAGCGCAAAAACATCTTTTAAAATTTTGATTCAGAAATTAATTCCCATCCGAGCAAACAAAACGGAGGAATAATCTTTAAATGTTGCACAAAATGTCTTTTCTTAAAAAGACGGAATTCCCTCCAAAAGGCAGGAAAGGGAAATAAAAAAATGGCGCTAAAATGTTCGGATAATTCGGCGAACGGTTTACATTTATATAAGGCCTCCAAGGAATGGAGTGGGGGAGGGGGGAGATCTTCGAAGGAGGAGCGAATGACTTTTTTCCCCCTTATTTTTGATGCGGATTAATCTTTAATGTCGGAATCTAACAAATATCTAGCTGGTGATTAACAATTCACTAAGTTTTCGCACTCGAAACGAACTCTGCGCTTTATTAAAGAATAAAACTGTTCCTTTCTCCTTGGAACTTGATTGAGTCTCGTATTCCATTTAATTCATGGAGATTAACTCGAAGGAAGAAAGAGGAAAAAATGGTTTGATAATTTGAAATTAGATTAAATTTCTGATTTCTTCTGCAGGAGAGGATTAAATGGCAAAATATTAGTATCGATGCACATGATAAATATTTAGAGGATGATTTTTAATTAAGTATTATCCTAATGGTCACATATTAAACGTGTCTGAAAGTATATGATAGCAAAAGTGTATTAAAAGGATGGAAATATTCGGTATTTTTATTCTTATATTAAATATGCCAGCATCAACCGTTTTCGTTGACGATTTGATATGTAATTCAAAAAATGTAATTATTTTCTTTGAAAAGTTTTAAAGGCTAGTTTCAATTTTTATTATTATTAATAATAATCTCGGCAGAGCACCCCTTTTTAGACGTGAAATTAATTTTTAAATTTACCGATAGAAAAAGATATTCTTTGAAATTTTAAGGATAATAGAAGAATTACCTATTATCCTTATTTAGAAACAACAGAACGTGAAATTTACCGATCGAAACAAATATTCTTTGAAGTTTTAAGAATAATAGAAGAATTAGCCATTATCCTTATTTAGAAACAACAGTTTCTTTATTTGAAAACAACAGAACGTGCAGCAAAAATGATTTGATTGGTTTGGTAAATTTCTTAACTATACGAAAACTAATTCTGAGGGGGTTTCCTGTATCATATACGAAATTTCTTCACTCTAGCTTTTTATGTTTTAGACTTCCACTGTTAGACGCTGTGAGTTCGTGACTGAGAAGTTCCAAATAAAGAAGTAGGTTCACTCTAATTTAGTTAATATAGAAGCAGCGTTATGTTGAATAACCTTCACTAAAAAAATGGATAATCTCTCCTACGGGAGGGGTTAAGCAGTGGCCGGTGAACCCAACTGGTGTTCCAACCGTGGCTATTAAGGCTTCATCCTCAGCCTCCCTCTATCCATAAGCCATCATTCAGATCACCTCAGATGCCTAGGCAGGGCGTGAGTAAATCAATCCAGTTTTACCCTTTTTTTCGTGTTTTTGAGAATTTTATTCACACTTAAGTTCACTGAGAGACAAGCTTAGATCTATATAAAAATGGAGAGAATTATCGAGATGTCGAGGTGGCCTTTTTTGATGATTAAAGTATTTTATTAGTAATTCTTTTATGAGTAAATAAAAACAGTATAGGCATATCATTAACACAAATACCTGCCATTTAATATTTTAAAATTTGTTGGAAGGAATGAAATTTAAAGCAGGGGTGAGGAAAAATTGGTAAAAAAAATTAGGTCCCAAACCACAGAAGGTTGGCTGCTGTAGCAGTACTTAATTAAGAAACGAGATAACGTAAACCTTTATGCATTCTCGGCAAGATTTTAAATTTAAATTTTGTTTTAAATAATACTATAAAATATATAAGTCGTTATTGTAAGGGCATTTAATATGAAAAAAGGAATCTCATATAAGAAGCATTTTAACATTTGTTTTAAATTTCTGTATAAAAGATACAAATATCGTTATCTAAAAATATCTGATATGAAAAGCCAGATCTCAAATAAAGAAAATCCAGTTGTCGTAGCTACACTCAGTTAAAAAAGAAGGAAAAAAAGTTAAGTCACTCAGTTAAAAAGAAGGATAAAGTCGTTATAGCCTTCCATTTAGTATTTAACTTTCGTTTTAAATTTTTCTAGAAAAGAATAAGAAGTTTTTACCAAAATGGTTAAGAGTCATATTTGAAACCAAATATTTTCTTCATTCTTGTTCTTGCAGGTTCTGAATTCATGCATGCTTCGGAGAACACAGACCTTTAGAGCTTGAATTCCCAACATTCGTCTCTCAGTCACGACTGACTGCCTCCTAGTAGGACTGACTAGTTAAAAACTAGTTAAATGCTTTCCCTCCGTTAAGTTAAATTCATTAACAATGCTGGAAGGAAGAGGGGCAGCTTCTAGCGCGGTTATCTACCATTGTTGCTTCTTGGGAAAATGGAAATACAAATAAACGAAATTAGGATGTTAGTCTAGCAACAAATATTTCATTGTAAACCGAAGCAGAAAGAGTTAGAAAAGGAAAAGACCCCTATAATTATAAAAGAAAGAAAACTCAAGAGTAATGTATCCTCAATCTTAGAATTGTGCAAATTCAGTGTGCAAACTGGTGTTTGAATATTTAAATTTCAGTTGCTTACGGATAGCTTCTTAAGAACTAGGACACGGCTTAGGAAGAAAATCTTTGATATCGGTGAAGACTTAAAGTTGTAACGTTGTTTTCTATACATTTATTTCCTAATCCAATGGTTCAGTTGCTTTGTTATTCATATATTTCCGATATTTAGATCATAGTTTTGTTTTCATTCTATTGAATATTTAAATTGTTACTGTTTGAATATTTAAATTTTAGTCGAGTTTACACGATTCCTAAAGAAGTTGGTTCACATTATAAGAAGAAAATTCTTGCTATCGTTGAAGACTTAAATATTAAATTAAGTCATTTTATTTGTAAAACTTAATCGAATTATTCTACTGCAATGTTATTCATGTATATTTGATTTTTACATCGTGGAATTCGTTTTCATTTTAATCAGTTCATTTGTGAAACGCAAAGTTTAGAACGCTTAAAGGAAAGAAGCTTCATTTGCATCAAAATAGAATACGAAATTATTCAATAATCTATACTGAATTTCTTCCATAGAGGTAAGGAACTTGTAGATTCTTATGAAAAGGTAATATTTTGTTCCCCTCTTTTTAGCGGTTTACTGTCATAAACTGTTTAACGTAAATATTAAAATAAAAATGCTTAAAATTTTATCTTTAAACTGTCATTTAATGAAGCCCTTTTAAAAGGCATTTTATTCTTTTTTAATTATATGAAATTTATTGTTAAGTAGTCAGTTTTGAATTAAAAAAAATAGAAGAAACATTATTTGAAACGTTTCTGTGAACTATTCAGTGACCATAAAATATTCCACGCAAGTTTGTTTGTATTTTTTATATTAATATTGAGATAGAGAATGTTAGTTAGTTTCTATCAGTTTCACAATTGATTGGATACAAAAAGTGGAAAGTATTCTTTAACCCTTTATTTACCGACGGTTCTTTAAAATACGCTATTCGACTATTTTTTCTAACAGTATTTGAAAGAACACTAAAAACGTATTTCCAATAGAAAGCAGCAGATGTGAGCTAAAACTTTATTAATAATAAAAGATCTTGATGTTTATTAGCTAAATTATTTTTATTACTTAAAAAAATTCTTCTTCCTGGGTTTATTATGTTCCAAAACTTAACGAATGGTTCAAAAATAAATTTGAAAAATTGATGGTAAAATTATTCGGTAAATTAAGGGTTAAGCAAAAGCAATTTGTAAGACTTAATTGTAATAATTTTAAGATACATAAACAATTAAATTTCTTTATTTCACCCACATACCTTTTTATTTCCTTTCCCTTTCAATAAACAGAATAAGTTTTAAGAATTTATAATCGTACTGTGAAATAGTTTTTTCTCTCGTAGCTGAGTAAAATTTTAATAATAATTTTTTTTTGCTACTGAAAAGCCAGATGAAGTCATATAAAAAGAAATTTAATCTGAATATCTTTTTTTAAAAAATTTCATTTCAATAGGTAGAATAGATTTCTAAAATTCAAATTTTTTTCCATTTAAAGAATTTTTCCCTAATATTGTTACTATGGATACCAGTAGCACTATGGATACTAGTAGGAATGTGAAGAGGGATACTAGTAGGGATGTGTTGGGATCACAAAAACTTTTGCATTCATTGCATTCCTTAATAATTGTCCCTAATTTGTAAACAAAGAGCATTAGGAAGATCATTTTGATTTAAAATATTTCATCAACATTCATGAATGTTTATTTTAAATATATTGCCTTATTTGAGAGACACATCAAAATAAAAGGGAACTAAAATGAGTAAGATCGCAAATCTTTTTTCTTTTTCTTTTTCTTCTTCTTTCTTTCTTTTTATGCCTAAAGGCCTAGAAAGTTACAAAAAAGTTTCAGAAACTTTTATTCAAACCGAAACTAAGACTATTTGTTGCAATTTTCAACTTTTCAACTCGCTTTCCTGTTTCGGATGTTTTTATACTTTCTTTTGACAAATTTTTGAGTCAAGATGGCAGTTCCATTTACTTAAAATTTCCAATACATGTTTTAAAAAAATATTTATATATATGCTTTCTGATAATATATAAATATGAAATTCTGGAATTTCTCAACAACTGCAATAAATATCATAATTGCATAACATAAACTAAAAAATTCACAAAGTTTCACACGATCGTTGATGAAACTTTTATTTTGAAATTACAACTCAAAGAAGGTAGGTAAAGCTAATTAATTTTCATGTATTGTGTTTGAAGTAAATTTGGGAATTTTATATAATTTTTTTAAGAATTATATCATTTTATATCTGTAAAAATAAAATTAATGATGAAACTCGGGTTTTAATTGATATTTTACGTGTTTTAAAAGCATATTATTAAAAAACAAAAGCGCTTATTACCTAACTATTTTTTAAAAAAAATCACCACTGTAGGTGTTTATATTTTCTGAACTTTCTGAAAAGGATAAAAAATTATTCAAGAATCTTTAAATGTTTTATTTCATTAAATAATTTGTTAAAATCAAAACAATAGAAAACCTTATTTAGTAATTTAATTCCTACAGCATATTTTATTCTTAAAAAATTTCTTTGCTTGCAGATTTATTAATAAATTTTTTCTTTGTGATATTTTAAAATTTATTTTATTACAATAGCGTCTTATGGGCTTGAAGTTATTGCCATTTTATGATGTTTTTTTATAGCTAAAACAGAGAACTCTTTGCGAATTTACCTCCTTAACTAAATTGTTTATGTTTGCTTTCATTAATTTATGATAGAACAAATATTCCCAAGATTATTATTGCTAATTTATTTTTACTTTTTTTTTACCCTGTGTTTATTTATGTACTAATTTAAAATCGTTTTATTTGTAAAATATCTTTACTTTACATAATTTTCATAATTTTTTGACTATTATTAATGTGTTTGCTTTCTGTTTTGGTCTTGAACATTATTTGCAAGTGAATAATTAAATACATGTCAATTCGAACAAAAAAAATTTTTTATTTATAGAATTTATTGTTCCCAATTCTTTCCTTTTTACATCTTATTTATCATAGTCTCTATTCAATGGTTAATTTTTTTCATAACATTCAATTAAAAATTACTGCATTTACAACTTAATTACGTATGTTATTATCGAACAATTCATGTTGATTACTAATTAACACAAACAAATAACAAAGGGCGATTTTTTTTCGTTTTATTCAATAGATTTTTAGTTAAAACTCCTTTTTTTATATGATAAAAAGGGAATTTTTATAAAGACTGTTATTAATATTCCATAGCCGCAAAAAATTATTATTTATATACTACTAAATATATTTATTTCAGTTTCTGTTTCTCCCGCGATTAATTTTCTTTTTTGAATGCTCTTAATTAAAAACTATCAGAAATGCTTTTTCTATTAACAATCAAATCTCTGAAATACGATAGCTTTATATAGTTTTACGTGAAACGTTACTGTTAATAGGATACTCATTAATTAATTTCAAAAATTAGTTTATTGTATGTTTTCTTTAATGCAATAATTTTATATTTTATTTAACTCTTATGCTTAATTTAACTAAAAGTAATTAATTATTGAGTATAACAGAATAAATTTTACAATATTGAGAAAGAAAGAAAAATTTCTTGTTTCTCATCATCATTGTTACATCAAAATGTCGTATACTGATAATCCCACATAACAAAACATACGGAATTTTAATGTATTATAGGGAGTATGTGACATTTGGCATTTTGTGGCAACATACAACAATCACACAACATATGCAGAAGTTTGAAAATAAACAAAGCTAGCAAGTATTTTGGTTATCGAAACATAATTATTTTTCATCAATGAAATGACTTGGCAAATTTGCCATGCGACATTTTTATATTGGTAGTGATATAGAATCATGAGCATCAGGCTAGTTTATCATTATCCTCATTCAAATAATTGAGATCATTTAGCAGCTTGCTAATTGTATTTTACTTCATCATTGCAATGACGTGAAGTAAATCTTTGAAAATGAAGTAAATACATTTATCCTAAAAAAATTGAAGGAAGATATAATTCGTTTTAGAGAAAAATGATTTCAAAGTACTATCATAAAGTGAAAACTGAAAATACTTTAGTTACTGAAACTGAAGCCGAATGAAAAACGAAATTAATTAAATGTTTAAAAAATAAAACAGAGCTTACCGCACTTTTAAAGTTACATGCTCATATAATTGATTCCTCAGTAGTGGAAAAAGTATCTCAAAATATCATCATTGTCTAAATTCCTACTGAAATTGATGAAATTATTGAACTGTTCCCGAATGCGAAGAAGAAACGAATTCTGTGATAGCGAATCTTATCAGATTACAAAAAGTGCATCTGAATTAGCATTCTGCTCAACAAACTTCCACACCGCATCAAAGTAATAGCAGAACTTCTAAACTCAGTATTTGATTTAATTTTTTAACAATTAAATGCCTTTCTTCATCGTTAAATAATAAGGATATGATAATCTTTAACAGCGCATATCGTCGTTGTAGGGTTAATGAATGCTCGTGCATATGTGACTTCCTAGAGTAGATTACTTTTTGATCTTATGTTAATCCGCATACGTTGGAGGTTCTTCTCCTTCCCCCCGTCTTTTTAGGGCGAATTTGGCCTTCAAGATACAGATATCGCCTTTTTGCATACATATTTAATTCTTTAATTAAAAATATTTCTAATTAATATATTGAAAGTTTTACTGTTTAATTCAAATTTAACTGGCACACATGTTAATTTCAATATTTTTAAAACAAATTTTGTATATGAACTATAGATAACTCCCGCATAAAATAGCTCGGAGGAAAAATAATGTTGATCGACAATAGTGCTTCTTCTAACATTATATTCTATAAAGTATTAAATGAACATTTATTTAATGTTTACAAATGAAGAATGGAAGATTGTTATTTGTTTCATGAAAACAATGCGCTTGCTTCAACATCTATTTAGCACGATAATTAAATCTAGAGAATGGGGCAAACATGGTTATTCATTTATCATTCGATTGAAATAGACGATATTAAACATCTAAATATAGAAGTGCTCATATAATTAAGATAGACAAGATTAAAAGATAATTAACACTTTTTTGATTAATTAGAAAACATGTATGCACATTTCTGATTATATATATTTTTTATATTTGCTTTAACAAAAACAATAAAATATACAGAGAAATTCTTTGAAATATTGAGTTGTTAGAAAACTTCTAACATTGAAGGCTATTTAAAGGAGCAATTTTCGATCATTGGTGAACTTAATGTATTAATAATGAAACCATTTAAAAAAAAAGAATAAACTTCATTCTACCTCAGAAAACATTGATTGGTTTTCCTTTAGGAAAATGCTGTTTATTATGTCTTCACTGTTATACAGATGTTTCGCATGTCAAATTTTGTCAAAACATTTTTATAATTAGTTATATCTGCTCTCAAACAGTTGAGCAACTGCTGGATGTCACAATTGATTCCAGATGTCACATCGAAATTTCGCGCTTTTATCTGTGAAGGAATTTTACATATATATTGAAATATCGGCGACGATTTGCAAAGGATTAGCTTTTTAATTTAAAGCATTCGATAAAAGATGCGTTTTCATTGGACATTCTTCTTTAATATTGCCGTTACCATGCTTTTGAAGCACTGCTTGCCATCAGCAATTATCAGCCTGCATTCTCATAATGCTGAAATTATGCCATGATTTTAAAATTACCTGCGGAATCAAATGCCAAACACATCTCCTAATATCCTGATCCTATATTTAAAATACTGTATTATCATACGATTCAGCGCTGATGATTCTAGCCATTTCCAGAATCCAATAAGACTGGGTTGAAACTGGTGCTGTTGGCAGATTTCACATCAAGAGAATCAAGCAAGAAAGTTAATCATTATTATAGAAAATTATAACAAAATTTTGAAGTAATTTTTTTCTAAGAAATATACGCTGTTTCATTCAAATGAAGTTACTGTATTTCAGTGTTGAATATTCATAGTTGAAGGATTATTATGTTTTATCTAAACGGATATATTAGTTGTAAGCATAAGCATTTCCCTATTTTCGTTGAGATTTTATAAATATTTCTAAGACTCTTTTCTACAAAAATGAAATTAATTAAATAATATAAGAATGGCAGGTGGTAATTTGGAAATACGATAATTGTACAGGATGCCTGAAAAAGGTTTTCATACTTTTAATAGCTGATAATCCCCAGAAATTTTTTAAAAGTTAAACCTCTGATAACGAAGATTAATTTGATAATAAGTTTTGAGCTAGCTCAATTATAAGTTGGGGGTCTTTTGGGAATACAAAGATGTATTCCCAAATGTGTAGAATCATTTGAGGAAAAATTTCAAATATATCTGCGCACTATACTTACCATTAAATGAATTAAGGCTGAGTTTGAAGCATGTTCGTAAATTAAAGACGTTGATATGTTACGAATAATCAAAGAAAAAAAACATTTCGAAAAACTAAATGAGATTATTTTTGATGTCTATATTTCTATCGCTTATCACTGCCAGTTAAAAATGGTTATCAATCTGAAAGCAGCAACTTAGTAAAAAAATATAAAATGCACATGCAACTTTTTTAAAGGATAAATTCGATTTGCATGCTGATAAATATAAATCTCAGAAGCAGATCCATAAACTAAAACCATTGATGAATTATAAGTAACCGTTTAAAAAGAATGTAACCCAAGTACTACTAAATAAAGGGATTCTTGATGTACATCTTTTCATCGCTTATCTCTGCCAGTTAAGTTTGAAAAGGATTCTCAGTTCGAAAGCAGCAACTGAGTAGAAAAGAATATGGAATTTATCAAAATAAGAGAAATACATCTTGTATGGAGTTAATCTCAAACTTTGGACTGGAACTGCATGCTTAAAATTTCTAGTGGTAATTCTAACAGATTGGAGGATAATTTTATGGGCAATCTTTATTGCTTCAAATGCAGTTGACTTATTTATTCCAAAATAATTCTGATTTTAGATTCCCGAATTTTAGCATCTTACTTTGTTTGTACCCAATAATTTCAGTGACTAAAAATTTTGAAAAGTTATTAAAAATTACTCTTTTACTTACATTATTTCCTGAAATTATCATCAGATTCATTTAAAGATATTCGTTATAGATATAATTTTTTGATTTCCAAATTTAAAGAAGAAATATTTACAAGGGACTTTTTTTTCTTTCATCAAGTAAAAATAAATTGTTTGGATTATAAAAATTTCGAAATATTTATCAATTTATCTTGATAAACAATTTAATAACATAAATTTCGAAATTTTATTGAAATGAATTTCTAAATTTCAATTTTACTAAAGGGATTAGTTTTAGTTCATTTTTTATAGTAACCATTATAGAATTAATTAAAGGAAGAATTATTTATAATTTTGAAAATTCTCTAATTATGCAAGTTAAAATTACAATGGTATAAATCATTTCTTCAAATAAATAAATTAGTTAAAATTGTAGCCAATGTTCAAATTCAATTCAATCCATTTCAATAGTTTTGAACTATGGGATACATTGTTTTCTGGGGTAATATTAAAAAAATATATATATGGCCTACATCTCCACATTTTTAACTCATCCATTAAAATGAATATGTTGTCAAAAAAAGTTTCATTTATTTAAAACACTATTTTTAGGAAAATGAATTTGCAAAAGTTATGAGGAATGACTTACAAAATTTCAAGAATTAAGGCTTTCGATGAATTTTATTCGCTTAGTTTTCAACTCATCTTAAACATTTTGAAGTGTATCTTAGACAATTCAATTAGCAACAGTAAAGCTTTTACTTTTGAATCTCTAACCTTTTTTTTCTGTAAATTTCAAATCTATAATTTGCCTTTCAAGTAAAAACTTATTTATAGCCTTATCTATATAAATATGTATATTTTTAATGATAATATTCAGATTTATGTTCTCACAACAAGCATTCAAGTTTATGTCTGTAATGTTGATTTTAAAATATACAACAACTAAATAAAATTAATACAAATTCCATCTTTTTTATTATACAAATTACTATACAGATTTTGAAATGACTATCATAATAAATGTGTTGTTATTTTTAGTTCATGGCTCCAGAGATTGAGCTTTGGACGTCATAGCTTTGTCTCCTGTTTCATACTAAAAGATGGTGCAAGAGACTTGGAGCGGGTTCAGTTGCCTTTTGACTGAGGCAGGTGTTCCGAATCCCCTAGCCACCTACAGAAGGAAACAGAGCTTTAAATGACTTTGTACTTAAAAAATTGTCAAAGTTTCCTGTCCTGTTTTAAAATAAGAAATTTATTGAAGGATCTAATGTTAAACAGTGTATTTAAAAAGAGATACACAGAATTACATGAGGCTTTCTATAACCTAAATAATTTACAGGGATCTATTGAAATTAATAAAAATTGACCAAAAACGGAATTCTTGTTTTAACATTTTATGTATAAAATACTGCTTACATGTGAATAAAAACAGCATTAAAATACATTTTAGTTTAAATTGAGTAACTAATGTTTTTGGAAGGTTAATATAAATATGCACTATATTTTCTTTTTCAAATATTCGTCTTTGTAATGCTCCTTGTGTTTTTATTTTTAAAGAATTTGTAATAAGGATTTTTCTTGAGTCTTAAAATAAGTTTTTACGTCCATTTTATGTTTCGACTTAATTTTGATATTTAATAATTAATGTTAGTTAAGAAAAGAGCGAAAATTTAATTAAAACTATACATGCTTGAAAATATTAAATTATAACTGAATGCCAATCGAATATACTAATTGAATGCTTAACACAATATTCATGCCCCAAAAATTAAATTCTAACTGAAACAACTAAACTATTTATTCTGTTGTTCTGGATGTAATCTTAAATAATAATAAAGTAACTAAATAATAATAAAATAAATTATAAATAATAATAATAAAATAAATAATCTTAAATAATAATAAAAAAATAAATTATCTTAAATGATAATAAAATAAATAAAAATTAAGATTTAATGTGCAAACAGTATTAGATTTGTAAACTAGTCTTTAGAAATGTATTTAAAATGTTTTTAAAAATTAAATCATTTTAAAACATTTAAAATTATTAATTAAAAAATAAATTAAAAATTAATATATTTTAAATTAATAATTAAAAATTAAACTATATTATAAAATATTTTTTAAAAATTATTTAATATAGTTATATTTCAATGTATGCGCTTTAAAATTTCCATAACTGTTAACTGATAAACAACCTCAACTACTTAATAAACCGTCACTTTTATGTCTTGAAATATGGAGGGTGGAAAGTCTCAAGAAAAATATAAAAATGGGACTGAGTCACGTAGGCATTAGATTAAGTGAGTGAATTTTAATGGATCAAGGTAGATTTCTTAGTCAAATTATGGTATAAAGGATCATCATGCCGTGTGAATTGCTCTGTGGCTATAGAGAGATTAAGGGTTGGATCCTTACATCTTTGCAATCTTCCGTATATTAAGAGTAGTTTTATAAGTTTTTTGGTATTTTAACTATTCTGTACCATTTTTTATTGTTTTGAAGAATCCATTTTTAGGCATTTTTCTGAAGAATTGCTAACATCTTTCCATGGGATATCAAATTTTCGTAAGTGCCTTTAAGTTTTTTAAATGCCTTTCTTCTCAGCTTTCTTGGGCAGAACATTCCTAGATTTAGCATGAAATGTATGCTAAAAATATACTATTATCTTTTCGTGACCTTGCTGTTTCAATTAAGCCATGTATTTCATGCCGAAAAATATTTGATTTAGTGTACAGTATCCCTTAAAATTCTTTCTCTTTTTATTAAAACCCCTGCATATAAAATCAATAAAAGAAAAATTGTAACAAAATGGATTTTGTGTCTTGGAATCAATTATATTTTTGTATATAAGCTCGTTAATCTTTTAAAAATATTTCAATAAACGGAAATGTTCCCTAATTCTAAAGAAAGGCACAACCTAAGCCCAATATCAAAACATGCAGAGATATTGCTAAAGTTAGATATTTAAGAAATGTTATCACTTAAAATCAAATATCTGAAATTTAAGCAGATATATCGAATGTATGGTCACCCATAATTTTAATCACACGGATTAATCCATTTGAGGATTATTAATTTTACTAAATGTGCACACGTGAGAAATTAAAACTCTTATTTCTTACTGTTACTTTAAAAAATGTTGGAGAAAAAGAAGAAGGATCAAATTTTATATAATTGTAACATAAAATGGATCGATCCAACCAGTCCTATCTCAGATGAATAATAAAAGACATTAACGCAAACTGGATCTACAGTTTCTTTTAAATAAAGGTTTATTTAATACAATTTGGAGAACAATACATTTAGTAAAGAAAGCGCCTGACTTACAAGTTTTACAAAATAACAGAAGAGATTTCAAACATTTTGCCGTTATACTCACTTCTTTCAATGTGACAGGAACTTCATTTGTATTCTTATAATAAAAATATAGATCAAAGTACTTACCGATTATTTGTCAAAGCACGCCGTGTTATAATCAGTCTGTATGAGCAAAAATCAAAGCAAGATATTTTAATGATTTTTTTTAATTTCAATTTTTCTTAAGTTGAAAAAAAAGCATCTCAAATTCATATATAATAAAAGCAAAAACTTCCCGAGAAAAAAAGGCAGTTTAAAATTTCTGATTAATTATCTACCAAATAATATACAAGGAGAAGAATTTTAACAATGCCGGCAAATTGAAATCTGTGATGATGTTTCCATGAATAGGCAAAATAATAATAATGATAAAAAGGATAAATTTTTTTAAATAAAGTAAGTAATAAATAAAATAATTGGATAAATTGGATTGGACTAAATTTAACTGTAAAATAATTGGATTGGACTGAATTAAATTGTAAATAAAGCTAAAAATGAGGAAAATACATAAATCAAGACTGGAATAAATAATAATAAAGTTAATAATGCAAAAATACTACACGGATTAAAACTGCAATTAAATGTGAATTTATTGCATTTGCACAGATAATTTAAATTTTTCTCAGACAGCCGCTATTTTCAATGGAAGAATTTTCATAATTTCACTTTCATATAAGAAATCTTCCCAAGAAGATCTCAGAATTAGAATGGTTAATTGAAAAAAATCCTTCATTATTCATAATTTTAAAGAACCTAAATTTATTAATTATTCAAAAAATTTTAATTTAACACTTTATTATAAACGGATTTCTTATTTGTGTTTAAAAATATTGAAAAAAATCTGGTGGAAAAAACCGATAGGAAAATTTTTGAGACTTTTTAGCTTTTTGAGATTCTTTTTGAAATCTTTCTCGCAGTTTAAGGAAAGTAGTTATTTATTGGGAGGTGGGTTATTATAAAATGAGACTGAAATATTTGAAAGACTAAGACAAAAGAAATGGTCACAACAAATTACTTTTTTAAAACTCAAATCTATAAAATTTTTTGCTTCCTAAAATAATTTTTTGTCAATGTGAAGAAAACTTAATCTCAAAGTATCTGATTTTCTTACATGTAGAATATGGCTTATAAATATGAAAGAAATATTTTGTTTATTAATTTCTTATTTGTATCATATATTGTCCATTTGTATATATATTTCCACTTACACTTATAATGCTGCTTATATACAAGCTTGATTGATTTCAAACTTGTATTGTGTGTTTCCATGAGTATTTTAAACTACTATGCTTAAGAAATTTATTTTTATTTTTTACAGAACACTTCCCCAAAGCCACTTAATTTTCCAAAAATATGGAGCAAATTTCAACATTTCATTAATAAGTGAAATCTAAACGTTGTAATGTGATAAAAATTAATAGTTATAATTTTCATCACATACGTATAATACGAATATTTTGTTTATTCGCCAATATACGTTTTAATGCTATTTTTTTTTAAATTTAAAGTTTGTGTTTATGATGCATTTTAATTATAAACAAAATTTAAAAACCTCTCAAATAATTACATACGTGCTAATGATAATTTTAATTGTTACGGAAGAATTAAACTAAAAATAGTTTGATTTGTATATTTTATATTTCCTTATTTCAATCGTTTTATATATCCTTACTTCAATAGTTTTATATATTCTTACTTCAATAGCTTTGTATATCTTTACTTCAATATATCGATTTGAATATGTGACTATATGATAATAATGTTCTAAACTTGGATAATCACAGGAAATAAAACTTAGCTAAAATCAGGAAGAATATATAAAATTAAAAATCTAACAAATAGTTTAATCTAAAATTAATAACATTATAGCTTTCGCTAAGTTTTTTCCCTCTGCACTGGAAATTATATTTTATTTATTAGCTTATTTATTGAAATTTCAACAACAAAAAAAAAACTGAATATAAGTGTACCTTTTGAAAGTTTAAGAGATTTAATTATGAAGTCTACATTTGGTAAAGAAAGATGTTGCGACATAAATTTCATATATTAAAAAATAAAACTATCTTTTGAAATAACTTAATCCTTCACTCTAAAAAATTAAACATTTTTTGAACTCTTATAAATATCACGCATCTGTATAAGAAATGAAGATTTCGTTATTTCTAGAGATAACTAAAAATTACATGAACGAAAGATAAAACCGATTAGAAACTTTTTTATGCCTCGAATTCATCACATAATTAATACATTTTTGAATATTCATTTTAGATTTGGTTCATAAAAAACTGTGCTAAAAGTTCCCTTTAAAAATGAAAAAAATTCTAGCCACACTTTTTGCTGAATTTTCCGTGAAAAAAAAATTCATTGGAAAACAAGATGCTTATAAAGTTAAATATTAAAACTTGACATACATGTCTACCTATAAAAAGAAGCCTCACGAACTGTTTAAAAATTTACCTTTTTTTATAGTTTTCAAAATTCGAACAGCTGAAAGAAGGGAAAAAAACGGAAGTCTTTTAAATATAATTTGAATAACACGCCTTGCTGAGGCGATGTTTTCTTAATGTTACCATCCTCTATGTTTGACAGGACAAAAAACTGTATATACTGCGGAAAGATCTTTTTTTTTATTAACTAATTATCAAAGTAAACTTTTCTTCTTTGTAATGATCTTTAAAAAAATGCAATGTAAACATTTGAAACTTGGTTTTTGCTTCTTAGAGACTCATAAAATAAAAACCACCATACCGTAGATTTTTACATACTTTTTTTTGACGAACCCTACGTATTTTTGCTGATGAAAAACATCACCGTTAATATTACTTGGAAATTCTTGAATACATTGTGTAAGATGCATTTTTTTATGCGCTTCTTATCAGTCATGACTTAATAGTGAATGATATGCATTTATAAAGATGAAGTGTTAAAAGCGATGTTTAATTGATTAGAGGTAAAACAGAATTTTTGACTGAAAGCAACAAATTTAAATTTTGATGCTTTCAGTCGAAGAGAGAGACTTTATTATTTAAAAAATTGAATATCTTAATCTAAGGGAGCGTAATATTATGAAATTATAAAATTATTTATATATAAAAATTTTAGAAGGCATAATGCTAAGGTCTTAGCTTTAGGACTAATAGGTTCCAGATCCGATACCCAATTCTCCAACTATTTGGAGAATATGTGGGCCTAATGCATGTTGAATCTGATGCCGAAAATCAAATGTCCTCCTGCCAATGTGGCTTGAAATTTTAGAGAGAGGTGTTCTATATGATGTGTCATCTTTATCATCTAATTGTAATACAAAATTATGAAGTTCATCCAAGAATAGATTCCGAATTATTTCAAATTAGGATTTTTGTCAAGCTATCCGAGAATAAAAACATAAATATGTATGGGCATTAAATAGGATAATAACGAATTATTGGAACTTCCCCATAATCATTTTTATTAACTATTAATTTTATTTCCATAGAGAATAAATATATTAATAAAGAAAATAAGGAAGAAAATCAAATATAGTTGAGTAGAACTTCTTAACATTTTTCTTCCGAAATCCCTTTCAGAGAACTTATTTTCTAAATTTCCACTATCAAATACTTTTAAAACACTTTCGTAACTCCAGATGCTCACATAAATGTGTAAATAAAGCACTTAATGACCCATTAACTAACATAATGTTACATTAGCTGATTAAAGATAAAAAGGAAATTAACTAAATGCCTTAATTTGTGCTATTTTAAGGAAATGTTTCGTTCGAGAATGGATCTGGATTTAATGTTTCATCTCAAGAATATCAGTCTGATACAGTTTTCGTGACCCAAAATCATCGTAAACAAGCGCCGTTAGATGTGGGGACCAACACTTTAAGAAGACATGAGATAGACTAATAAGGCATTAAAACAGCCGGACAAGAAAGAGCACCAACAAGTAAAAATTAAATAATTCAATAATTCACATTCTTGATACTACTTGAACTTATAATAATCAAATATTTACCAAAAGAAAGTACCGAATTTAATTCTAATTCTTCCTAGAAAATTCTAAATTCTAGTTACTTATGCTTCAAAGATCATTGAGATAAGCATTGCAAAATAATATTTAAAAACTCAGGACAAAAGTAATAATAAGTATAGATTATATATTGTATTCCTGATACTATTTAAATTTATCGAAATCAAATAATTGCTAAAAGCCTATAGCCAAATTTCATTCTAATTCAAATTTAGAGCACTCAAATTCGAGTTATCCATAATTCAAAAAAAAAATAATAATAATAATCTTGCAATATATATTGCAGCAAGATATCAAAAATCACAGGACAAAGCAATAATAATATTATTCTTGATATTATTTTTACTTAACGTAATCAAATATTTGCAAAAAGTCTGAACCGAATTTAAATCTAATTTAGAACACTGTAAATTCTAGTTATCCATACCTCAAAAAATCCCGAGACTAATATTGCAACAAGATAATAAAAATAATGCTACAAAAGTTAAAATAAGAATAATTATATAAATCACATTTTGATATTATATATATATATATCAAAAGGAGCAACGAATTCTAATTATTAATTAGTTCTAATTTAGAAAATTTTGAAATTGGTTATCAGATACAATACAATTTTCAACCAAGTGCTTAAAAGATTTATAAATAAAAATTGATTAGCAGTTTTGAACAATAAATTTTTCAGATAAAGAACTCCAAAAATCACTTTAAACACTTTCTCTATTTTAACTTATATAAACCGACTTTTAACTCAATCTGCCCGTACTAATTTCATACTAATTCCAAGTTGTCTTAATCCTATAAATTCGAGCATTTTCTAAAAATATTTTGAATAAAAAAAATTTCAAACATTCCTTTCTATGTCAAATCTTCGGAAGCGTCCTCCCCTTGAATTTCTTGTGTGTTAAAATATGGACCGTTTTTAGTTTAACTGAAGAGAACAGAATAGGCATTTTGAATTTCTATCCCATTATTGATATGTGGGAGACATCTAACAAATTTAATGCTTCTAGCCAGGTGGATTTTTTTACCTGCTGAACTCCCATATATGTGAATGGACAGGCAGACTTTCCTTTGATGGAATTCGTACAGAATTTGACAAAAATCTACAATTTTGGTCGAAAGACCAAATATTAAATTTCACATGCCTGTCTAGCTCTCTAAAGTGTAAAGCGTTCACTAATTGAAATTCTGCCATTTTTTTTAAACTTAAGGAGGTCTAAAATTAAAACAGATTCATTAAAACGCTTCTCTTTACTTTATATACGAGAAAATACATGTGCGTTTTATTCTATTTGAAATATTTTTCTCAAACCTGAAAGCCATCTGATTAAAACAAAGGGATATATAAATTGAAACGAAAGCAGAAAATTTCTCGAAACATATATTTCTTAACTTCGGAAAACATGTTACCGCTTTCGAAGCTGTATATACTTATCATAAGATTATATTAACAAAAAAAAGGGTCTATTGATTCGTTTACATCACCAAAAATGTGATCTTGCGAATTAGACATTACGTCTGATAATGATTGCACCATATTTTCGAAAGTACGTATAAATTTTCAATTGACGTAAAAAAAAGCATTTGCAGATATTCGTGAACTTACTTTCGCAGACGATACATTCAGCCGTATTTACGAATGCAGCTGCTACTTTGCAAACTGATTTCAAATTCTGCTTCCAGAGTAGAGTGTTTTCATGTGTGAATAGTTTCAACGAATTTTGTTTGTGTTTAGCACTCTGCTTTATCACTTTCCTTTTTCAAGATGATGTAACCAAATATTTGAAAGCAGATTCATATTTGCTTCTTATTTTTACGATCTAATTTTTAACTCCTAAAAATTAAAAGCTTCAGCTTTGAAATAACAATTGTAGATAGTCTATGAAACTGATTGTAGTATATAAAACTTAATAGATGCAAATACTTGCTGTATTTTTACATTTATGAAAAGGAGATCATAATAATCAAAGAAGAATGATCTATTATGCTAAAGTCACAGATTGAAAAAACAGTGGAGCTATTTTGATACGAAAAAGATGTCTTATTTAAAGGAAATAATGAAATTTTATAACTTTTATATTGTTCCGCTTATGCAAGAAATGCATTAAATTATGCATCGTTTGATGATTTTAAATTGAAACCTTGTTTTAAGATTCTTTCATGTTTCTGTGCGATCTCAAAACCAAAACGCTAATTCCAAATTTTATTAATTTCAATTTTGGAATGATTAGTATATCCTTTAATGAATCCCGTTTCTAAAGTACAATAAAGCCAGATGACGTCTAAATTGCATATTCAAACATATGGTGAGTTTTGAAAAAAATTACTAAAAGCCATTTTGTGTCGAAATTTTTCATCGTCCAGCTCTTTAATATTCATTGTGATTAGTATTCTTCCTAATTGGAAATGAAATCTTACTTTATCTTTCAATCAAGCTTATCTTTCGATGTCTCTTAAATTATAAAATAATTCATTTCTTTGGATTTTTTGTCGTGCAGACATTTCTCAATTACCAGCAGAATTGGCTGGTGTAAGCTAACCAGACAAACGAATTCGGTGCACAATATGCAAAATGAACGAAAAAAGACACAAATCAGCACAAAAAGGGTTTAGAACAATTTTTTCTTAGTATTTGGGGGCCTGCAAACATAATTATGACTTAATAAACAATAGATTTGCTGTTCTTACAAATGTGTTAGTTTATTTTTTACAAAAAAATTGCTAATTTTTTCTGTTAAGTTGCGTCTTTTTTTATTGTGATTTAAGTGTTTATAATGACATTTTAGGATTAATAATCTTGGATAATCGTGACTTTATTATATGCCTTGTTACTACGAAAATATGTATACATTATTTGTAACATAAAGTTTAACATTAATCGAAATAATTTTATGTTGTTAATAATTTAATTTTGTAAACATTACGAAAGAGTGATGACTATAACTCTAATAAGTATTTGAAGTATTTAAGTTTTTAGTTTACCCATTCAGAAAAGTTTAGTTATATTGCTATATTTCGGAAGTCATTTGAAATTCTAATCTAATGAATAAACAGCATGCTGTTTGATGAATTAGATTAGAATCTTGATTTGAAGACACATTAAAGCTGTTGGATGGTAAACCTCATAATTTTGAACCATCGTCAAATGTAAGAACTGATAAAACTTTGACATTGCACCCGGGAGAGAACATTTATCCCCGATTAATTGCTAAACTTACGTGGCTGAGTTAAGTTTGAATAAAACCGCGAACCAGCGAATACAATCAGAACTTGAGCAGAGGTATCCAAAGAAAGGTATTTATTAAATGAATGGCTTCAGTTTAAAAAGGAAATTCAACACAGAAAAATAGTAAGAATAAATTTATCGTAAATTCCGTAAAATAATTTATATCATGGATTATAAGGTAAAAATCAATTTAATATTTCAGATTTTTCATCTAACAAATTATTAAAATAGAATTTACACACGTTAATATACATTCACGTATTTTGCAACGTTTTATGCTCAAAAACAGGAATTTCCAATTATTTGATATATATAGGATATCCATTCTAATAGCAGCACAATGGTTGTTTTCTAAATTGATAGGGATAGGCATATACTTCAAGTTAGAATGGTGTCATAAATGACTTAATTTTTCATTGTATGTCGCTTAAGTCAATAAATTTGATGATAAAAAAATATTAAATCTAAATTTTTATAAGCACCCATGCCCTCTCTGTTATATTTAGAAAATATATTAGTATTTTAAATTAGAAATATTCCATTTTTCTGCGACTAAAATTAAGTTATAAATATCCCTATTTTAAATATATTTGAACTATTTTAGTGGCTGTCTCAAGAAATCCGCCAATTAAAGGGACTATGTTTACCCGAATGAGCCTTTGATTGGTTTTATAACTCAGTTTCGGTTGCAGAAAAATAGATTTTTTTAAAAATAATATTAGTATGTGAAGAATACCTTCCTAAATGTGACTAGCAGGACTGAATCCTATATAAAAATTTAGCACAATATAAAGACGTTATATAAAGATTTAGATTCGCAATTTTTTCAGCGTTGCATTTATTGACTCCAACATTTATAGCCCTGTCTCTATCGATTTAGAAATTAGCTCTTAGGTCTAAATTAGAATGGATACTCATTTATATATTCATATTTACGTCATTTTGAAGACACATGTGATGACCTATTAGGGATGAATTTCATAATTTTGAACCGTAGTTAGATAATTGAGATCAATCAGAACCACCAGTCCTCTCTCCAAATTTCTGAACCACACCAGCAAGAGGATTGTTAATTTTGAAAAAAGATTCCGAAAACTAGAGAAGCAAATTACAAAGACGGAATTTCTCATTAAAACTGAATAAATTACGTCTTGATATCAAAATTTTATCCTCTTTTTGATTTAATATCTCATATGTAAAAAGCACTTAATATTCTTCAGTTTACGTCACAAATTGCAGAGACTAATTACGAAATTCAAAAATTTGAACTTAATAGTTTTGACTCATTCTGAAGAAAAAAAATTATTTTGACGCAGCACAACTCAGTATTAATTAGATAAAAGAAAGTATCATATGAAATAAAGTAACCTACATGTACAAATGCAAAAAGGATATAATTATGGGAAATTACTTAGATATAATTGAAAAACGACGTTACATTTTTGTAATTAACAAGACAAAGGATTGAGAAGGTGAATTGATTATTTCTTTAATTATCTGATTAGTGACACTATAATAAGAAGAAAATTAATTGGATTATACACTTCTCTTTTTCATGTGTGAAATCTTTGAATGCTGAATAATTTATTATATTAGATATTGATACTGAATGTATAATTAGGGAACATTCAAATTGAAAAACCAAGTCATGTTTCCTCGAGTTAAGCGACATTAATTTGCTAGTTTAATATACCAAAGCCTTTTCATTTGCCCTAATTAAAAACTAAAAATAACTCTACTGAAAAAGTAGAATTTTATTTTATTAATAACTAAGTCATTTCTGATATTAACATTTTAAATGCTTCGCAATCTGGAATATATAATTTACAGAAAACTTGTCAGCGATGGAAATTTATCATGTGAGGATTGCTGCGACTTAAAATAAATAATGCCTGCTTGAGAATATTTTCTCGTTAATTTTTATTAATCAGCACTCACTGAGAGTCCTTATTACATAGATATTAATCTTGAATGTTTTAATGCGTTAATTATTTTTATATAAGAAAATTTAACGTATATTAATCAGAAAAGAAAAATTTTGCCAATAAAAATGTAAACAGAATCCAGTCATCAAGGTAAAAGTGTTATAATAGTTAAAATAAAAATGTAATTTGTTTTTTAATTTTTTAAAAATCGATGAACGATTTAAGTCAAATATGAGATAATATTTTAGGTGAATTCCAAGCCATTATTAATAATAGGAAAATACAGCCCACGAAGTTGCGGTTTCATCTGTAAAAACGAAATCGAATAAAAGAGGAATTAAAATTTGAAGACCGACTTATATACTAACAAAATGGAAAATCCTCCAATTTAGAAATTGAAATAAAAAGAATTGTTTATTCAACAATTTTAATGAGGCTTCCAACTTTAGTCAGTAGGGAAAAGCCGTCTTAGAAATTGAAACTTATTCGATATTGACAGGAGTAGAGTTTCTTACGCTTATGCATATAAATTTATTATTAATTTTCCTTCTAATAACTGTTAAGTATGTAGGAATGAAAATTATAAAAATGCTCCTAGATGATTAAATACATTTATTATGTACACATTTATATTATTTAAGCATACAAACTGTAATTTCACTGGAAATTTAAGTAATCAGTAAAAGTTAATTCAGTTTTTATATCTTTAACTTAATATTAGGATCATGTTAAGTTAGTTGAAGGGAAGGGGGAAGTGCCCTGAATTTTTTAGACCGTTAGTGAAATAATCAAAAATATATATTTATGCATTTCTTTAGTAGGATTCTCATTGGTTTTAATCATTTTAATTTCAAAAATAATTATTGTTATATTTTTGAAATTTAAGATTTTATTTAATATTTGCTGATAATTAAAACGCATTGAGCTCGGAAATATTATTTTTATGTCTTAAAATACATGAATATTATTGAAAGAAATTAAGGATTCGTTGCATGAAGAAAATATTATTGGCTTTTCTCAGCAAAATTACTTTGTGTACTACATTTTAATAAATAACTGTTATTTGCGGTACAACATTTAATAAGTCATAAACTCAAAAAAGGTCTAATACTAAATATTGATAATATATCAACAATAATGATAATAAAATGATGATAATGTATGAATAATAATGATAATAAAATGATAATGTATTAATAATACTGATAATAAAATAATGATAATGTATGAATAATACTGATAATAAAATAATGATAATGTATGAATAATAATGGTAATAAAATAATGATAATGTATGAATAATAATGATAATAAAATAATGATAATGTATGAATAATAATGATAATAAAATAATGATAATGTATGAATAATAACGATAATAAAATGATGATAATTTGTGAATAATAACAATAAAATATTTTTTTTAAATTATTCATTTTAAACCAGGATCCCCGACGGGCTTCTACTGAGTCTTGCTTTTTATTTAATGAAAAAGAGGGAATTTATTAATATTATGAAAACTTTCATCAACTCATTATTTGTAATTTGTTTTTATACAAACTTTATAAGATTAAAAAATTAATAACTCAGCTTAACAGTACATAACAAGCTATAAGTAAACTTATTGCTCAAGCATTTTAGGGTTGCAAGAACTCAGTGAAATGAAACAATTTTCATTTTAATTGTAGAGTTTCTAACACAGGATATTGATTATTTTTGTTTAACATTAAATTATGTGAAAATCTATAAATTACTTGGGGATACAATACTTTCAAATTCGGAATATCTTAACAAAGCAGTGATCTTCCGTGTGACTCTTCCCATACTGTCAAAATAAAGTATCACTGATTTTAGAAAGATAATATAATTTTACATTTATTTAGTTTGGGAATCTTCATTTATTTAATATTCACATTCAGCTATAAATCACTCGACTATTGAATTATTTTCCATTCTGAAACAATCGTAACTATCGAATGTCACATTCTTGCATCAAGTCTTAAAATTGCAGAACATATATAAATTTACTAAGTTACGAAGGAATGCAGTGTTGTCAGAAGCGACAATTTACGACTAGATTAAACTCAACTTGAGCAATCAAATCTCAAGATAGAGTGAAGGAACATTAAAAATCTTGAATCTCGATAAATTAAGTAAGGAAAATCCTCCGTAACGCTCAATTTGAATCATAAATCTCTGTTTACCACCCGTCGGCTACTTATGTTTATAGACCTCAACATCCTAGCAGAGACTTAGCGATGCCGTGGCCATGATAACGGTGTGAGACAACATTCTGAATAAGAAAGTAAATAACAGAGCGGTTGTTTCCCCTCTTCGCATTTCCGAACTAACACGGAATAGATTCATATTAATAAATAGATCGAAAGATATTAGAGATAGAGGAAGCGTCTGTTTGGTCAACAGATAATTTTTACAGCTTCCACAAACAACACTTTTCCTCTTCCGAAGTAAATAGTTATACAATAAGTTTGTCTCGAAGCTCCAATAGATTCGTCTGTAACTTCTTCAGAACTCTAATCTCATTCATCGTTTTCAAATTGTACCAAGATTGAGTGATATTTGAAATCGGGGGAAGTGTTTATTTGGTCAATAGACAAGTTTTAGAGCTTTCACAAACAACACTTTTCCTCTTCCTATTTAAATAGCCTTAGAGCGGATATGTCTCTGATCTTCTAAGCTATTTCATCTATATTTCTCCTTAGCCTCTTTAAGGTTTTAATTGCAGGCGCCGCTTTTAATTTGCAACAAGCAACTGTTCTTTGAAAGAAAAGGTTAAAAGCCTTCATGAATGAATGATTTTCATCTTAATCAATGCAGAAAGTTAAAAGAGTCTGCTTTATATAACGTAATTAACCTCTCATAACCAACAATTCTTTAATGTTACAATGAGATTCGCCATTCTTTGATGTTTCATTTTGATTACATTAAGTGGTATTTAAGCTATATAAGACTTACATGGCTAGTAATTTTGTTCCATTATTTCATGAATTGAAACAAAGCATGGATTTTATTCTTCAGCTGCATAGCATTTCGAATACATGTTTTTGAAATTCAAAAGATGTTAATTCTTTAAAAGGCCATTCTTTTCTCATCATGGTGCATTTAAATATTTTTAGGATTACTAATGCCTTAAGAAAGGTGATTCATTTTACTTATAACATAATTTTTATTTGATTAATTAATTTTGTTGTTTAATAACTAAGTAACAAATCGTGACACACCAATTTGAGTGAGATAAAGAACTGAAGCATTAATTAGGATTAAGAATTACTTAAGAAAAGTGGTTTTATTAGATAATTTTAATTTGATTAATTAATTGCTTAATTTATAACAAAGTAGCAAATCAAGATACACCAATTTGTGTGAAATAAGAAACTGAAGCATTTAAGTTTCTGTCTTATTAAAAAATTCGTTAGAACTTATGCAAACCTACATAACTTCATATAAATACTGATGAATTTGGAGGCAAGCCTACTTCCCATAGCCATAGAAAGAATTAATGTATGAACAAAATTCTACAAATCATTCGAGACCCAACATCACCGAGAAACTAGCGGTGGTTTTTTTGTAAAAGTAGAATGAAATGAAACAAAGCAAATATTTAATTCTTCAGTTGCATAGCGATGCGAATGCATGGCTGGAATTCAGAAGGCTTAATGTATAAATAGGGTTTTGCTATTGCATGCAAACCCCTAACTGAATAATAAAGTCAACGAATTCTTCATTTGCATAGAGGTAAGAATAGATGGCTGGAATTCAAAGATATTAACTGATGAACATTAGATGAATTCCTAATCTGACGTGTGTGTGTGTGTGTGTGTGTGTGTGTGTGTGTGTGCGTGCGTGTGTGCGCTCGCAAACAGGTGATTTTATGATAAGTTACTTGTTAATTATTCATTAAGAGCATAAGAAACAAGAATTGGAAAATAATGTCGAATCTCAAAACATTTCATAAGCCTGCGCTGGAAGCAAAATAATGCATCTGAACACTTATCAAATTCACTGACAGGCTGAGAAATAAAATTAAGAAATTACATAATATACTATTAAATTTAATTTTCTGATAAATTAGTAAATAATAAGCTAAGACATTTTTTTTATTATTATTAGTTTACTAATCAGAGTATGATTTAACTGGATATTTAGCTCTTTTCAAAACTATTTGAAGAGCAACAATTTATTTATTATTTGGCCTCAATTATTTTTAATCATTTTATCCTCGATTTGTCCACCAAGAAGATCAATTAAATACTAGAAGGTAGATAACTCATAATTTTTAATCTGCTCTGAAATTCTAGAACAGATGTCTTCCTTATCAACTCGATATTAGTTACCCTTTCCGATTACCTACGTTTGGCTTGAATACGGGACGTTGATCTAACAAACCAACCCAAGGCGGTTTACTAACACCTTAAACGAAGTCTAATCAAACTTCAAAACTAATTCTTTTTAAACAATGTACCTACCTATTTAAGAGTAAAGAATCGTTTGAAATCCATTTGACAGATAGGCAAACGAAGTCGCCAGTGAAATGCGGTTGGAAAACTGGAAACGAAAAAAGCAAAGAAGAAAAAGACAACATTAAAGATATCGGTCTGCGTTGTTATAAACCACTTATTTACACAGCTCTTGAAAATCAGCGGAATCTCTGCACTGGAAATGAATCGATAATCTCCAGCCATTCATGACGGAAAGATTAAATTTCCGTTTAACAGTTGCTGTTGGAAAGGAACAAAAATCCTCTCGTAGAGTGACTACTTACTCCCACGACACCATCTTCTTTCTCGCGCACTCCAGTCGAGATTAATTGGAGACCTGGTTGAGAACCTTCACCTCCAAAACTCGCACGTCAATCAATGGACTAGAGTTTCTTGCTCTGTTCAATTCAGTTTCACATCTGCTTCGACTTTCGTTCAAAAGCATATCAACAGTCTTTTTGTTCAATTTACATTGAATATATTTTGATAAAATTATTTTAGGATAAGAATGGGTTATGTTATTTACTATAAGCATCTATTTCCCTTATTTTTTGTTATTGTATTATTAGTAATTAATTCAACTGGCAGTTTTTGATTTTAAAGTCGTTTGATGAAAAGTAGACTCCTGTTTGAACTTTCTTTTAAAAACATAGCAATGCTGATTTCTGTTTCCCAACCAATCGAGAATATATTTTACTACTGATAAGATTCGTTGTAAGACTGTGTTATGTAACGCAATATAAGTATTTACCTTTGTTTTATTTGTCATTGCATTCATAGCACTATGTTAAGTTAC
>JAPMOR010073794.1:67047-92079 GCA_026543865.1 Argiope aurantia | reverse complement strand
TAATTTAATTTGTTAATTAATTTATTTTCATTCTTTAAAAAATGTTAGAAAAAAAACAAAACGAAAAAAAAAAACTAGAATTTGTTGTTTTTTCCAGTTAATTTCTCAACTTTTTTCCCATAATGCTACTATTTCTTCTCAGCTTGTTAATTTAGGAATCAAAAAAATATTTTTCTTGCTTTTAAAACTGGATATATATATATATATATATATATATACACGAGATTTTAAGATAACATTGTTATTTGATTTTATTGGAAAAAGAGCCATGTTTGGCTATAATGCGCCTAAAGTTACAATGAGAGAAAATTACCTAACAAGAGTCACTAAACGAGAGTTACCTACGACGAATTAGAACGGAAGAGTGGGGTCGTCCTTCCAGAAGCAATTTCGCAATGAATTCATTCGTTACATTCTTGATTTAATGTACTTTTAACCCTGAAAAACTCGAATTTTTCGAAATCAAACAGCTGGATTCTGATGTGGGATGATGATGTCTCAAATTTCGAAATCAGCTGATACACTAATGAGTCACTCTTAAAACTCAACTCACTAAAGGTAGGGGATTTATCTAAAAAGCAACAATTAATTCGTTTTCAAAATATTTTTAACGTTATTATCTTGACGACACGTGTAACGATGTGATTGCTTAACCGGAGCGAGGAACAATTAATAACGATATAAGAATTGGGGGTGGAAGAAAAAAAAAAAAAATAATCTAAAAGTTTTTCCCCCCCCCCCCCCCCTTTTTTTTTTTACTTTTCTATACATGAAGTATGCGAAGAAAGTATTGCACGTATCGATCTGAATTTTAAATGAAATTTTTTAGATAAAGTCTGCCCAGCTTCCGGGGAGAAATGAACACGATAATTACATAAAGCTAGAAAAATAAAATTTGGTACACGGATTTAGCATCTAAAATTTAAATTCCCGACGAATTTTGAATGCAATCTGTCAAAAGGCATCCGAAAGTACTTCCAACTTCCCCATATAGAGTTCTAACTACCGTTTTGTTATGAGACTATGTTAAGGGAAACTAGCTTGCTGTTGTCTCTCCGAAACTTAATGAGGCTGCGGTGGCCTGGTGGTAAGGTCCCGGCTTCGGTTCGAGACCCGATTCCACCGAATAATCGTCGTGTGAGGGGGTCTATTTCAAGTTAAATAAGTCCTGACCAATCGTCCTCCCGCTGGTGTGGAGAGGGGGGTGCCAGCTCAGGTGTCGTCCTCGTCATCTGACCATGGTTCAAAATTACGAGGTCCGTCCCAAAATAGCCCAAGTGTTGCTTCAAACGGGGCGTTAATATAACTAAACCAAACCAAACTCCGAAACTTAATCGCATATTCTACAATACCATGCCACGGATGCTATTATTTCTCCCTAAGAGAATAGGGGATTAATGGCAGTGGTGGATTTAAGCATTTTGCAGCCCTGGGAAGTGCACATTACGATACTCCTTTTTTAGTAAAATAATTTAGCTTCATATTTCAGCACATTTTTAACATTAATGATATATTTTAAATTTTACTTTATTAACTTTTTCAATATGTATTAGTTTTTATTTATCTATTATGATTAAAGATTGCTGGGAATTTATGTATATAGTTAAGATTATTGAAGCAGATGCTTGATTTCATACATATTCAAATAACAAATAAACATAATGAATAGGTCAATTAAACTTGATAAAGTATTAATATTATCCTATTTTTTCAATCAAAAAGTTTGTATGTTTTGTATTTGACAATTAGTGAAATAATACTTTTTATTCTACCTGTTTGCAGTTTGCTCTCAATGTAGCTGCTAAGATAGCTGCATAGCTTCCTCAGTTGAAAATACGCCACTGATGGAGAATGAAAATATCAAATTATGCTTCAAGTGATATGGATCATTGCTACTCTATTTCTTTGGAATCCACTGAACAACTTGGAAGTCAAACGATAACAGGACGTAAAAGGGCAGCATAAAAAATATGTAGCTAGGTGTTAAGAGACATGCACAGTCAGCTTTATCATATGAATTAATACCATATGTTAAATCTGTTGTTGAGGACACTGAAAATTATTAACACAATAGTACTTTAATTTGCTGTTATGAATGATAGTGCTATAAACCATTGCTAAATAACAGAAAATAATAATGTAAAATCTTTAAAACATTTATTCCTAGCTCATTGTCAATTATTAAAATGCCACTCATGCAGTTTCTTTTAATTCCCCCATTGCTTCCGAATAGCTCTTACAAAACCCTCCAATGTAAAGAAATTCTCCTAAAAGTCAAGAACATGAACTCGTCCCGAGAGCCTCCTCAAGCTGTCTCGTATTGCGCTCAGAGGCCTCTCCGGGTTCCCACATCGTCCCGGGAGGGACTTCCCATCCCCAAATATAGATATCTCCTCCCTGAGACGTTATTCTAGACATCACACACATCCACACACATACATTCGTCCAAGCAAAACGAATACGGCAAAGAAAAACTTTCCCAAAAGATATTTTTAAATCGCAGACGACGATGGCGATAACGAAAATGTCTAAGGTTCCATCGTTTGCAGACGGCATCGTTCCACCCCTCTTGCCAGAACGCTTTCTGTGTGATCGGAAGCACACATTTTTTATCCCTCCCGCCCCTTATTACGTAAGGGGGGGTGCTCGGTTATCAGCACCTACTGACACCAAACAATGCATTTTGACAAAGAGACGCAGCAACTGACGTGTGCGAACGGTTACGGATTTGGAGACTCGCGACACCCCACAAGCTGGTGATTTAGAACTCCGGAGGCGGCTCGGAGAAATATCGCTCCTCTCAAAGTGTTGAAGAAAACAGAGATGGCGTATCTAAATTGGGAGGCTTCTGTGACGGCCTCCAACGCGAATAAATAATTGTATGACAAACGGTGCGGGTATTATGAAATCTTCATCAATCTTTTTTCATTTTTCCCTCTTAAATCGATTTGAAGATGCGGTTTTCTTTTAAGAACAATATTGATGCCAACTAGCAATGGATAGGAATTGTTTTAAACGAGTTTGAAAAAAATCATGCCGTTTTAATTTGTAATGCATTCTTTTTTGTGCTTCTAACATGAATAAAAATTTGCAATTCTAATTTGTGCATTTGCTTTAAATTTGCATTAAAAATTGTAAACCTTACGATTATAACATGTAATCTTAATTAATCCTTTTAATTTTTCATTCTTAAATCGATTTGAAGATGCGGTTTTCTTTTAAGTACAATATAGCAATGGATAGAAATTACTTTAAATGAATTTGGAAAAATGATGCCATTTTCATTTGCAATATAAATATTTTAGCAATTTATAAATTACTTTATTTTGTAATTTACTTTATCTTGTTATTTACAATTTGTAAATTACTTTATAGCAATGGATAGAAATTGGTTTAAATGAGTTTGGAAAAATGATGCCGTTTTCATTTGCAATGTAGATATTTTTTGTCACGCTTCTAACATGCATAAAAATTTGCATTGTTAATTTCACGATATAGAATTTCACGATTTGTTTTAGATATAGAATTGTTGCCAACTGGCAACGGATAAGAATTGTCTTTAAATGAGTTTGGAAAAATGATGTCGTTTTCATTTATAATGAATATATTTTTTGTTACGCCTCTGACAGGAACGAAAATTTGCCATTTTACAGCGCGGTTATATCATGAAATCTTAATTAGTCTTCTTCATTTTCCGCGTTTAAATAAATTTGACAACGCTTTTTTTACGTGCCCTATTGATGCCAATTAGCAACGGATAAGAACTGTTTTAAACGAGTTTGGAAAAATGATGCCGCTTTATTTGAAATGTATAAATTTTTGTTACGCCTCTCAGATGAATGAAAATATGTAATGTTAATCGACGAGTATATCGTGAAGTCTAAATTAATCTTTTTCATTTTTCGCTTTTTAATTAATTTGACGAGACTGCTTTCTAGTACGTGCAATATTGATGCCAATTAATAGCGAATAAGAATTGTCTTTAAATGAATTTGAAAAATGATGCCATTTTCATTTGCAATGTACAGAATATTGTCATGCCTTTGACACGAATAAAAATTTGCTTTGTTAACATCATTAGTATACCATGAAATCTAAATTAATCTTTTTCATTTTTCGAGCTTAAATCGATTTTTACGACGCTGCTTAATTTTGCATGCACTATTGATGCCGACTGGCAATGGATAAGAATTGTCTTTAAATGTGTTTGGAAAAATGATGTTGTTCTCATTTGCAATGTATAAATTTTTGTCACGCAGTTAACACGAATAAAAATTTGCATTGTTAACCGCACGAGTCTACCATAAAATCTAATGTTTTTCACCTTTAAATCGTTTTGACGACTCTGCATTTTTTAAGGTGTAATATTGATGCGAAATATGATTGACTCTAAATGAGTTCGGAAAATGATGCCATCGTAATGTACACATTTTTGTAACATGAATAAAAAATTTGTATTGTGAATTGCGAGAGCATTATGAAATCTTGTATTTATCGCCCTTAGATCGAATCACAGATGCCATTTTCTTTTGGGTGCAATATTGATGCTAACAAACAGATAGGAATTGTTATTTATGCCGGATTGGAAAGTGACGCCATTTGCCGGAAAAAGGTTTATTAAAAAAACATTGAGGCATTTTTATAGCTTTATTAAGTTCTAAGTAATTTTGTAGCTCTAACCCCTTTGAATTTTGCTAAAAGTTTCTTTTTGCTGATAATAATTATAATAGTTGAAAAATAATAAATTTATATGCTAATTAAATTCTAAATCAGACAACTATTGTTATTTGAATGTGAATAGTCGGTTAATTTTGGGGTCTGCTTCTATAAAGTTAATATTTCAGTAAGATAAATAGTCATTAGTATATTAAATAATGAATATAATTGTTTAATAAATTTATTAAATACAATTTGTAATGAGAGTTCCTATAATAAGGTTACACCATATGAATTTTTCATTCTTTTCTTTTTTTTCATAGCAGATTTGTTGATATTTTTTATGATAAAGTTCTTAAATTATTTGTTTGGATATGATAGATAAAATGCGTGAGGGGGTGAATCCTTTGTTATGTGTTAATATATTCTATATATATCATCTAATCTTTAAATATACCCAGTTTAAATTTCATCTGGCAACATAATCCTTAATAATTTATTTTTGGATTAGGATTTCAAGGAAAATGTTTTCATTTAATACCTGTGTAGTTTAGAAGACGGATAAAAAAATGAAGATACAATACTTCAAAATTTATAAAATAGATGATCCTCACATTTACATCTTTAATAATACCATGATGTCATGGAACTGATTTTCATTAAAAAATTTCATATACACATAGAGTGGAACATATGTAACATATTTAAAATAATATTTTTTTTCATGTCTGACAATTTCATGGTATCATGAACAGGAAGTTATATCTAAATGATTTCAATGAAATAATGATGACCAGTATTTTCGATGAACCAACTGGTCGCCAAAGCTACTAGTCCACTAATAAAGAGGTATGTGTATTTGTGTATATGTGCATGCATATGTGTTGGCGTTTTACAAACTCACGATCGTACGACTCAAAGCTACCAAATTTATTACAACTATACATTAGAATTCAGAATATACATATTGGGCTATTGTTTATGAAATTTTAATTAGTAATTTATTTCATTAAAAATCAAGCGAAATTTTAATATTTTCAATGAAAACTTCTGGAAGTGTATTTGCATATAAATAACTTTTATACCATTTTAATGTTTAAAAAGAATTCTTTTTGCTGATACTATAATAGATATCGTGTAAATGTTTTCTGAACTTAGGCAATTTTTAAGAAGTATTTCTTAGAATGATTTTCAGGAACACATTTCATTATTGAAAGAAAGAAAGAAAAGAAATAATTTATATTGTTTCCATAAAATATTTATTCACATACTTTTCTTCCATTTCTAAAAACTAAAGAAGGAAGATTTTATTTACATTGTGGCACTATACTCGAGGAATCAGATGGAAAACTTAAAGTTTAATGAAAGATGGTGTAAAGACTACCCGGAGAGTTATGTTTGTGACCACTTTATGATGTATTGAGTCTTTATTACCATGAGTCCTTATTACCATAAGAAAGGCACATGTACTCATTATATATAATACGTATAAAGCTGTTAAAATCATACGATTTTAAGTACATGCTCTAAAATGCTTTGTTGAAGAAAGCATGGCTATAAAGTTATGCTAAGAGATTTAATTGAAATCAACTAAAAGCAAATTACCTGGTGAGCTAGTCGTCAAAGGCAGTTGTTATGCAATATTTAAAACTCAAGTAGTACTGCAAGAAAATCTTTGGCAGAACATATTTAAAAGCTTAGCTTTTACATGCTTCATGGGTTTCGATCTTATTACTTATACATTACGATCATTTACCTTTTTTTAAATAATACTTTTAGTCTTAATAATATAAACAGTCATATAGCTGTAAAGAAAACTTCATCTGAAAGAAGATGCTTTTAATAAAGATTTCAGGAAAATTTCCTTATAAGAAAAGTTTTTTTTCCCTCTTGTAATAACACAAAATTATCTATATCCATTCCAATGCAAAGATTGCATTGTATCGTGAGAGGTAATTTGAACAGTGTTCAAAGTCATTTTCTTGCATTAAAAACCATGACATTCGCGGTCTGAATTCTACTCGTCACCAGGAAGTCTTTTCGTTTACGGTTACCTTTAAACCCAATATATAGTTCGATATTTGATCATCCGAAGAATTGATTCAATTGTTTTTCCTGGTATCTGACAAAGATCAGGAAAATGAGAATTTTGGCCAGTTTTCGTGAGTTTCAAGGTTATGTGGTGTATTTACTTTAAGGATAAGGATGAAGTTTTATTCTTAAGAAGATATTGATTGTGATAAAACAATTTTTGAAAAAAAAAGTGCTGTATAATTCCAAAAATTAGTTTAAGTTTGTTCAGTAGGATAAATATTTATACATGAAACTTAATACTTTCCTTCATTTTTCATAATTCATTTTCATATCGCGGAAGTTTTAAATTAAATAGTATTCCAAATTTTTCATTTAATGTTATTCTTATTAAAAAATAAAGTTTTGTCATTTGAAATGTGTTGTAGAAATAATAATTTTATAAATATTGTTGCTTATCATTATCATTAATTCTTTGTAATTTTTTTTATCAATATAATGTTAAAATATTTGACTTTTGGTTAAAAACGTAAAGAATTATTTCTGAATTGTTAATTGTTATTTCTTGTTAAATATGTTGATAATTTGTTTCCAACGTGATTTAATCTAAGTGAAAATGCATTCAATGGAAGAAACAATAAAAGGTTCACTATTTTTGAAGTTGCAATTTTTTATAAAGAAATTATTCTCACTTTTTAATTAATAGAGTATTAGGTTTGCTTATTTATTATGTCTAGTTTTTTAAACAATATTAATTTATTTAATTTTTAACTGAAATACTATCGTTTTTTTTCTGAATACACATTTTTAGATTTCATTGTTTTAAAGTCGAGCATTTGAAAGAAGCGAATTCCTTCTGGTTCCATTTTAAATAGCCAAAATCCACTGATCTCCGTTAATCTAATCTAAAATCCGTTCTAATCACCCGGTATTTAAGAAAAACAACTAAAAAATTTCAACTGCTTCTTTTCTACTGTTGAAACCATGTGTCATACTTTTACTTTTTCTGTTACTGTAAAATTTCTTAACAAACTACACTTACTGTCATACAAAATGTATATGCATTATTTTACCAGAGCTTCCGTTTTCGTAGTGTGTGGGAGATCGTTAGAAAAATGATCTCCAATTCCTGTTCGAGTGCCTCCCATCAGGAGTCATCGGAGTTCATGAAGAACAGAGGGTTCAAGGTCAAAGCAGATGTAGATGAGCCTCGGGCCGAGTCACGATTTCGGCTTGTCGTTGCCACTATGCAAATTTGCACTCCTCTCCAAGAAGATGGATTCCAAAGAAGAAAGCTATGTTTGCGCACACCTGAATTGCCTTCGGTAGTGCCTTGTTACTGTTTGATGTGTGCTATGTTGGCTTAATGGGCGTTTCCACTTTCAGTGTGAGCGGCGTTGAATGAAATGGCCAATATCGAATTATAGGGCAGACGGATTGAATTTTGGTTCGGTTGTTTCAAAAAGAGCAGATTCCGTTTAGATTTAATCTACTAGGGGCCATTAGGCAACGCAAATCTGGGGGGCACTTTTCCTTACTAAATTTTCAGAACCAAATATTTTTTTTGTTGACTTTAATTTAACACTTTCGTAAGTAGTCTTAAATAGGAAGTTTTGACAAACTGAAATAGCAAAACACTTAACTACAAATCACTTTCTAAAATGTTGGTTTCAGTAAAACGCTTATAAAAAGATTTACAAATGAAATTTAAAAGTTATTATTAAAAAATAGTAAAAAAAAAAACCTTTCTTAACTCAATTTAAATAATATTCAATAATATAATCGATCTTTTTTTTTAAATTTTAAAACACTATATTCTTTTAGAATTAAAAAATTACATAAAGCCTGTAAATGGTAACCCGTTAGGGATATTATAAGTATGATATTCTAAAATTAAGAAAAACAATACTTGTTTTTAATTTGAATGCTTGATTGCACAACCTTTAAAATTGAACGAAAGCATAAAATTGAACGACTTTCAAAACACTACAATATTATATATATAGAGAGAGAGTGGACTCGCTCCCCTCACGTTCCAAATTGTTAGGTCTCTAGAAATTATACTTTTTTAAATTTAATAATCTAAACCTAAGCGGATTTGAGAAATTGCTATTTAGTTCATTTTAACTAAGGTGATCATTTATCTGGAGTTTTCGGAGACAGACAATGAATCGGACAGAAAAAGTATTTTAATATTCTGAATTTCATTTCTCAATAAACAAGACTTGAGTGATGTGCATGGTACTCCTATTCAGAGAAAAATTCAAGAGCCATGAGAAAAGAAAAATTTATGCTCTCTTTTGCCAATACGTACTTATATAGTCACAAACATTGCCAAAATAGCAAAGTCAAATATAGACATATATGATATAATATTATTTTTTTAACTTAATGATGCATTTTAAAATCTCAAAAAAATAAAACATTTTTTTAAAAATATTCATTATTTTGTATTTTAACCATCAATAATATAACTAAAAATGAATACATTTAGATTTGTAACAAAATGCATGTAACATTCCACTGTTTTTTATGCAAGGAGTGTTCTAATGAAAAGGTACGAAGCGACGTTGTGCGTATAAATTAAGATTTTATTCAAAGTATACACCATAGGCCTGAGCACAACGATCTGAAGGATTCCTTGTTCCCAGAATTCCTGTGGCCTTCCCTTTCAGATGTTTTTTCAAGTTACCAAACGCATGAAAATCGCAGGGTGACATGTCCGGGCTGTAGAGACGATGATCGAGCTGCTTCCACTTGAACTTGGGCAGTTCCGTGTGTATGATCCTGGAAACGTGTGGACGCGCGTTATCTTGGAGAAAAATCACACCCTCCGTGAGTAGCCTCGGTCTTTTGTTCTTGATGGACCTGCATAGTCTTCGGAGTGTTTCACAGTACACATCGGAGTTAATAGTTCTGTGCACTTCAAGTGGACGACGCTCTTTATAAGAGCGTCTGTTCTCTGCTGCGCATGCGGGCGTCCGCGCATGCTCCGATCTACACCGGAGATTCTAATCGCATCCCTAGATGTTTCGCTACTTTCTCCCATAGCGGCCTAGGCAAATATGTTAAAGGTTACGTTGTTACGACATTTCGTAATTTTTCATTTGAGCACCCCTTGTAGTATGAATAACATACAATGTTTTGTTTCATAGACAAGAATTTAACTACATCGGCGCCTTTAGACGATCTCCTAAATTTGTTTCATGGTAAAGCTGACTATGAATAAATAACCCATATTAAATTATATATATATATATATAAAACATATTTGCAAATATTATATATATATATATATAAATCAGATATCCCAAGGTAGTCGAGATACTACTGAATTAGAAATATTCATCTCATCATCTTTGAAAGTTTCTCAATTGTCCTGTTTTTCTTTTATCAGTGGTTCAGTAGTTCCAATCAATGGTTCAATAGTCAAATCAAAACTCAAATAGTTTATATCAATTAGATTAATTTTTCTAAAAATTACATTAAATGAGTTTTGTCGATTATTACTACTTAAAGAATATAGTCTCTCTAATATGAACATTGCGGCTGAAACAGTTAGAAAGGGAGAAAAAAAAAAAAAAAAAAAGAGAGAGAGAGAGAGAGAAAGCGTGAAGGTAAAACACATTATTTACGCTCTTTTTTTTTCAATTCAAAGATTTTCGAGTATTTTAATTTTATTTCACATGGATTTTTATTTTATAATTTATTTATATATTCTTTTTGATTTTTCCGTAATATTAGATTGTTTGTAGATGCAAATATTACTTTAATTTATTTTCTATTTTTAATCACTGAGCCTAATTTTGTCATCTTCCAAAATTAGGGAAAAAAGAGTAAATTCATGCGTCTAAAACACCAGCTGTTTCCATTGCAAACAAATGATTTTCACTGCTTCCAATTTTTTCAATTTTAATTATTATTATTCTCAAACCCTGCAAAATAAATCAAAGGGATGAAAAATCGTATTTTAATCCACAATAAATCAACAATATTATTCATTTTATAAAATTCTGTTAAAACATTTTAAGCTATTGATCGTGGAAAATCTTACAAGGTCATTTTTAAATAAAGATTAAAAACATATATATATGTAAACATAATTTTGTAAGCAGAATCGTGGCTGAAGAGAGGGAAGACACTTTGAATTTTTAATTTCGTTTATTTCTTCTCAGGAGGCATGATTTATGTACAAGCAGCACGGACAAAACACGTCCTCTCACAGCGCGCAACAAGAGCAGAAGACAGCGAAAAAGGGGCAAGAGAGAGAATGTTCTCCCCAGGACTTAGATATTGTTAGATTTTGATAGGGATTTCCTACACATGTCGAATTCAGGTAAAGAATTTATACGAGACTTTTTAAAATAATTTGTTTAGGTCAGCAATTTTTATGCCTTCACTCGGAGAGTGGGAACCGCTGACGAAAGCATTTTTACAAAGCTTTCTGCTGCATTAATTAAATAGAAAAAGTGGAATGGGATCAGGAAATAAGAGAATATTTTAGAATGAAGTTAATATGTGTTGAATTGAGCCAAAAATTAGGAAATTAATTAAGTTTAAATTAGATTTTAAAATATCATTACACACACACACACACATATATATATTTAAGGGCATTCTTTATCCCTTTTTCCTTTATTTCTTTCCCAATCCTTTCCAACATAGAAAACTTCGAATAAAAATTCTAAGCCAAAGTTTAAATAAAATCACATTTTTTTTTTTTTTTTTTTCAAGGATGATTTTAAAGTTGCTAATCCATTCAAATGAGGGAAACCTCAATCTGAGATTGTAAAGGAAGGACTTTCCTAAATGGACTGTGATCTTCCATTCAGTTTGTTTACATGCTATTCATTTCATGTAAAATGCATTTTCCCTTACAGTCACTCTGGGAAATATAGCGTCCGACATTTATTCCCAAGACAACTTTCAAGGTGAATAGTCAATCTATCCATTATGTCCATGTCCATTAGGTATAATGGTGGTCAGGAATTATAACCTCCTGAAGTGATCTCACAGTTATTATTATCCTTTCACGACTTAATGGCATCGTCAACATTCGTCTACGAGCTATGCTTCCATTAAGCGATTCGTGAAAATCGAGACAGTCGGACAATTAAAGTGTTTATCAAAAATGAATTCAAATTGTCATGCTCGACAATGCTGTGGAGCTTATTTCATATCTATAATTAGAAACAGATCGCTCACTTACGTCATCTGTTTAAATATCTCAATAATCAGATAGCTGCTGGCAACAGTATTTTTTTTCTAAATATAAGGATTCACTATAAAAATAAATAATTACTTTGGAATTTGTTCGAAAAAGATGGATTTCATATTCCCCAGCTATGAATGAATATGAATTTCAAGGTCTTTTCTGACAAAGGAAGTCGATTTTTTTTTAATATTTGTATTTTTTCTCACAATAGTGATGTACCTTCAAAATAAATAATTACTTTTTGAATTTTACTTTCAAAAATTTCCATTTCGTTAAAAATATTGTACATTTATAAAAGTTATCATTATTATTCAAATCAAGTTTTGAAAGCTGCGTCATCATTTGAAAATTAATTCATCATTTTTCTTTTATCCTCATTATTCAAATAAAATTTTGAAAGCTATTTTGTCCTCCCCTCTACCTTTATAATTCTTTGCCTAGTCCTTAAATTCTTTCTATTTTAAAATGCTGCATGAATATAGTTTAATGGTTAAAACAAGTTGGAACATTTTAATGAAACGTATCATTCTCTCCTTTTATTTGTGAAAAGTTTTACTTCCAAAGAAAAGTTAAACATATAAGTGCGTAAAGTGTATATGCTCGATAATGTGTCCCCATCATAGAGCTGAGATACTTATAGAGGGAGTGCAACCCTACTTTGGTGTGGGGCAAGATAAAATCACGTGATTTGTGGACAGAATTTGTGTTCACTGTAACCGCATTCTCCGTTCTCTATTATATTTCAATGGCAGATTTTTTCTCGCTTTTAACTGTTGGATTTTAAAACTTATTTAAGCCATAGTTAACTATTGCTGTGCAATTGGATGCAAAGGAAAAGCTTCTATGGATAGTCCTGTATCATTTCACAGATATCTACAATAAACATGTTCTGTTTATATCCATTTTAAGTCAATTTAAAATTTCGTAAACTCCATCACTCAGTGATTTTGATGTTAAAACTGAATAATATTTCATAACTTGATAGGGTACACAGCAGATTCATCGGCTCCTATTTGCATGACACTCCTCGAAAAATCCACAGCAAATCCGTATTCTTGGAGGAAATTGAGACCGCGTCTACAGGGATCAGCGATTCCAGCCATGTAGTCTTCTTCCGTGTCACTATGCAAGGAGATACCAAGAGGCTTGCAGAGAGGTAGTTCCTTTAATCTTTGGGACGAATCCAATCCAAACAGGGTCGCATCAACTCTTGCATCCATAGGCACCGAGCACGGGTCGCCACCAACAGATCCGTCGGACGAAAGTCCATCTTCTCCATCCCCAAGTGCCTGCACTTTCGGTTCCACTTCAGGGGACTCTTTCGGAGAAGACTGTTTCAGCTCCGCAACTATTTGACATTCTCCCTGTTCTCTCCTCTCCTTATTGAACTTCGGTTCATTCTCCGGATGGCTAAGTTCCTTTTCAGTGACACCGGTCTCCACTCAGTCTTTTCTTCCACTTGGCTCCCGCTGCTTCCTTCAATTTCTTCTGTGATAACTTGGATGTCTACAATTGTATTAACTTTATCTTCTAAAATTTCTTTCCACGACGAAAGGCCTTTTTTCAATTCACTCCTCATGTCTTCATATCCGGTTTTCATTTCTTGCAAAAGTTTCTCTTGTCCAGCTTCCATAGATTTCTTCATCTCGGCTAACAGAGCCAGTAACTCACCATTACCGCTATCAGCCATTTTTGCTTGGGATCTCGTCAGCACCATATACTGTTGGCCACTATCCCACTTCTGACACCAAATGTTACGAATTTTTACCGGGGTTCGTTTGGATAGTGGAAGTGATATGGTGTAAAGAACGCTCAATCAGCAGGCAGAAGTAGAATAAAAACAACGACGTTTATTTACACGAAAACACACAGGACAACACAAAAACGACAACTATATACAGCACAGAGACGACTATCTTCAGCCGAGACGTGTAGCATACAACCAGAATCTACTGCAGACAGTAGCGCACAGCTCAGTTCAGCACGAGCTTGACTCCATCGCTGCTCACCGTCGTTTCCGCCTACTCCGCTCTGTCGCTTACGACTCCTCCGCTCCGTCTTCGGACTTGACTTGACTTCTCTGGTAGCTGCGGACCCTTTTATAGGTCTCAGGAGGCGGGGCTAGAAGCCTCTCAACCAATCAGGAACGTTTGAGGCGTATCTCGGTTCCTACTGGACGGATCGGGAAAATTCTCGACGTTTCGGGTATTATCTATTTTGGCGCCAAATAGTCGACAAGTTTGTCGCCAAGCTCTGGGACCTTCGACGCGCCACCTGGACGCCGTCTAGTACCGATGACTTTAAAACTTTCTTTCCGACGATGGAACTAACTATGCTGGGAAGCCGAATTGTTATTAACAATTATTATTAACATTTAACCGAAAATTATTTTGTAACAATACTAACTAGTCGCCTTTGGCGACCAGCCGGTTCGCCGGTATTACCGCTCGCTACAATTTTCAATTAAATATTTTAAGTAACTGGTCTCTTAATAGATTCTCAGCAAAACATTTTTAATCTTCAAATTTTGATAGATCGTTTCGTTCAATTTACTATATATATTTTGCTAATTTGTTGTCATTTCCGGTAAAACTTCAACTTTAATTTAAAGTGGAAATGATGAAATTGCAATTAATATAAAGATATTTTTTAATAAAACCAAGCGTTTTATTTTATTTATCATCTTTATTGTTATTTATTTATAATAATTATTATTGAATATGAGTATTGCAAACAGAATCGCTCGGTATTTAAGTCTTATGTGAACTACAAAATACTTTTCATAATTTATGTAATATCTCAAACAATAATTCAACAAAAATTTCTCAGATTTAGCATAAAATTCAGTTTTTAGTTTTGTTTTCAAAAGGATTGAAATGAAATCAATAATAATATTTTGTTCCGGCCTATAAATATATTTCAAAAATTATGAAGTCGAAATTTAATGCAGTAAGGTATCATATTCTGAGAAATATTCTGGACACACCAAATTTTAAATAAATGAATGAATGTTTCTATTTTCCACTATCAATTAAGACTTATTTATGAAGTTTTGAATGTTAAAAATTTAGAAAAACTCAACATTTTCATAATCTTAGGCCAATTAATCTTGAGAAATCTGCGCGTTGATTGGCGTATTTTCTTTGAAACGATCGATGGAAAATCTAAAATTATCCTTTTTTTATTGAATAGTGATATTCAAATTTTCATCAATCAGTCAGTTTAAGTGATTGATTTAGTTGATTGGAAATTAACTCTTTTTATTTAAAATATTAGTGTTTCAAGAACATTTTTTTATTCGTGATTTCCACAGCAGAAGCTTTATGTAAAATAAAAAATTCGTTATTTATTAAAGCATTTATTGAATCAAGTTACAAAAAATATAATCATTTTCTATTTAGACCATTTCAGCAGATCTATTGTGTTCGTGCGTCAACAAAAATAAAATGCAGACAAACTTATTATGAAACTAAATATTATTACATTATAGATAATATTATCAAATTTACATCAACTTATTTTCATTCAAAATTCTAGCATCGGTTTTAAATAACAAATTAAAAGTTCCAAAAATATCACTGTTGCCAATCTGAATTTCACAACTATTTACAAAATAAAATTTATAATTATTAAAATAATCGTTAGCTACTTTTAAATAAAATATTTACGATTTATGTGCCAACAGATCTTTGTCTTACTAAAGGTTTACAAATTAGCTGTGTGGCCCTGATTTGAATGGATATCCTGTTCATATTAAGCAAAACTTGCCTTAAAATAAAACTGATTTATTGGATTAATATTATAGAGTGTAAAAGATCATAAAATAATTTTTCTTGAATTTATTTTTTAGAAAAAATAATATTTCATATTTGTTTCATTTCCTACAGACACGTGCCGAAAATTATATTTTTGCAGATTTCATTTTCAAAAAGATTTAATTTATTTTTAATTGGAGCTTTAATCAATGTGATGGCAACACTTTGAAAAAAGCTATTTTTTTCCCCATGAATGCAAAACGTGCTCGTGCAGCTTAAATTTTATTTTTATTTTGTACGAAAAAAATTGTTGAAAAATATAGTTAAAATATTTATTTAAAAATTCATTAAAAATAGAAATTTAATTTTAAAGTTAAAACATTGGTATCATTTAAAAGATAAATTTTTGATCTTTAACTTCATGTAAAAATCTTTTTTGTGCGGTAATATTTTCGGAAATTATAGCAGAAACACGTCAAAATTTCGTTTAATTTTTAAATAAATAAAATTCTAATTAAAAATTCGAAAAAATAACCCCCCAGGTGCACATTCCCGGCCTCCAAGGTATACACGTGCCAAATTTTGTAGGTTGAACGGTTTGGCCTGTAGAGCGCCAACATACACACACACACATTGTGCTTTATTATAAGTATATAGATATAGATATAGATAAAAGGTTTCCCGAACGAGCCCTCGAGTAGTGTAGTGGTTTGAGTATTGGCGTAACGTTCAGGAAACCTGGGTTCGATTCTGAGCTAGAGTTTTTTTTTCTCTTTCTAAATTATTTCTAAATAATTTAACAGTTTTAATTAATATATTTTTCATTTTTTATGCAAAAACAAATATTATTCAGAATATTCAAGGGAAAAAAAAAGATCTGGGTCACTTGTATAATCTGCTTTTATTATAAAAAGTTTTTTTTATCTGCATGAGATAATGATAAAAGTATTTGAACATGTAATGTAAAATTAAAAGAGGTTTTGGGGTAAAGAAAAGAAATAAAATGTTTACTTAAAGAAGAAAAATACTCACTTTTAATTAATGCACAAAAAAAGTAAACATAATTTAAATCAATAAACACGGCTACTGATGTAAAAAAAGAAAACATTATTTTCGAAACCAGTTTGCTTAGTTTTCAAAGAATGAATATATATATAGATATATTATTTAGGAAATGTTAACCGGAAATGAAAACCGACCGGACCCAATGCCGGTAAACAAAACATTGCGCGGCGGTTTTTGAGTATGCCAAAATTTGCGATATGGCGCCAAAAAAAAGGCCAGATTTCTCACACGTGACTTGGCTCATGTTGCGTACACTTGTTTAGACTAGAAACAAACGACTAGCTTCCTCCATGTATATCAGCTCTATGGTCCCCATTCTATATCAATGATTAGCTTAATCCAGTTATTTAATTTTGCTGTGGTAAAGTTCGAAATTCCATCAAAATCTTTTTTATCTTTTGGAAATTAAACTTACCCACTTATACAATATTTGTCCAAATGTATCTAGTATTGATATACATTCAGTCGATACGGCCTTTATTTTAACTTTAAGTATTGTGAGAAAAATTGAAAATAATACAATATTTTTAGTACTTTTTCGTTTTTAAAAAAAGATAGATTCTTATAATTCTGGTCTTATGGTTTTTATTTAATTCTGATTAATTGGCGTCGCAGTAGCTCGGAACCAAAATCTCAGTCTCATGACTTAGGGATTAAGGAATTGAAGGCAGTATCCGTCATATCAGTGGCATCAGGGGCAGCTGCCACCCATGTTGTTTAATCGAAGTTGAAAATCGTGATGACCTTTCTAAGTGAACTTTCGCTTAAATTCGAAGAGAGATATCTGACTAAACGGAATTTAATCAAAAATTGTACTCTTCCTCGTCTTTCTTGAAAGATTTATCAAAAAAAGGAATTATTTCGATATGGATAATGTTTCGTTTAGTAATTTCTAAGATGAAAAAAGAGAAGGAGTCTTAATTATCTTTAAGAAAAAAGCAATTTTTTAAAATTTTGTCCTTTTTTTGTAGGAATATACGTCGTGAAGAAAGGAAATGAACCATGTTTATTGTAAATTTCTATAAAAATGGATTAGTTTACCAAGTAAGGTTTTCTTCGTACTAATGCTTATATTTTTGAATGATAACGTGATCTATTCAAATTCATCTTATAATACGCCATTTGCTGTGCCGATTTTAAATCGGAATCAACTTTTTTTTTCTTATCAAAGGGAAGAAAAAGGCTTAGGTGGAAAAAATGGACAATTGCATTTGTTGTAACAACAAAAAATCTTATCATTTGATTGACACGTTGAAAAAAATTATAGAAACATTTTTGTTATTTGAACTTAAAAAAATAATTATCAAATTTTTATTTCATTGTTGATTGCTTAACTGATTTGAATTTTCATTTCATTAATGTCAATTTTATTCATATTGCTATTTCATTCATATAATACTCTCCTTTTTATTTTCCTTCATTCATTTAAAAAAATGCATATAATTAGTTTTTACTTGTCACTTATTATGTACTGTAAAAAATTTACTAAAATAAGATTAGGTAGACTGTTGCACCTTTGATATACTTTGCATGAGTAACCTTTATCTTGGTTGGCTGCATTCTTGAAGAAAATGACAATTAACATAATTAAGAAAATAATTGTATCTTGTGTGATATTTAAATTTCCCCAAACTATACTCATTAATACTTAGTAGAAATTTGTCAGTCATTAGCATTCTGGTCTTGATTATACTTGCATTCCAATCCTGATAATGAATTGTTTTTGTATGTAAAAAAAGTTAAAAAATACGCGTCTTTATTTGATGATTTTCATTAAGTCCAAGCATAATGTGTGGAGATTAAAATCTATTAAAATTTTAGATTTTCACCAATTATACAATGGATTGTATATCCAGTATCATGGACATATGGATGGATTCTATTCCACATTCTTTATCAAGTATCTGAGATTTAGTGATATTAAATATTGGAGTCTTTTACAGCTTATAATACTAAACAACGGAGTAAGATGGTTTAGAAATAACCTTGAAAATATTGATATACTGAAGCTATATAATGAGAAATTGAATCTGCGCATATTGAAGAAGAATAGAAATTGGTTGTGAGAAAGTTGAGTGAAATACTTTGTTACATTTTTAACAATGGTTCGATGTTTGACGGCTTTTAAGAAATCAGAGAAAAAGATATCAAATAAATGTTTACTACTAGAGAAAGGATGCTAGAAAAGAAGAAGCGACATTTGCTTACAAACGACACAGAAAAGAGGAAATGAAATTACTAGAAGAAACATTTTTTGTAAAAGAAATGCTCTGTTTCGAAAAATATATGAATGAAATGTTAAACATGAACTATGGCTTGATGAAGAAAAATGAGAGTTTAGCTTATAAATTTATTGTGATCAGTAATAAAATTCGACCTGTCAGCTGGAATGAAGAAAGAACAACTGTCAAATATAGGTGATATTATTTAAAACAATTGAGATTACCTATACATAGTATAAAGTGAAGTCTATTGAAAGCGTCTGTATGTTTCAAAGAGAAAACCCCGAGAAATACTTACCTGATATTGGAGATATTTCTACCACTTTGTAGGGCATTTATTGGGGAAGGTTTAGTATATTGAAGTCATATCAAAATAAAAATATCAGTTTTATAATTGCGATTTTAATTATTGTTCTACTACGATTCGACGCATGCGTAAAACAGCAGTATTTGTGGTTTGCACTTATCAGCACATGTGAGAAAATCTCAAACTGCGCATGCACAAATAGCAAGAGCTGTGGTATGCATACGCGATATATTTCTTTGTTTAGGTCTGATTTTAAAGAGCGATTTAAAATTCATTATGCCCCCCAAAATTAACTGATTTTGGAGATATTTGTACCATTTTGTTGGGCATTTGTTGGGGAATGGTCAACTTTATGTGGCACCTTCTAGAAGTACATCCAAACAAAATCTTTTTGTCTTGGCACCAGAAGAAAAAACAGCCAATATAGTTTACAAAGAAATATTATGAGGCAAGCCGAATTTCATTTTCATATCAGATTATGCAGAGTTGATAAACAAGCGTGGAACAATAGGTACAATGACTTATTGGTATATTTTTAAATTTTAAAACTGATTTTCTTTTGTATATTTTTAGTGAATTGTTTTGTCTATGAACATATCATATTTTTACCTTCTTAACAGTCTAAATATTTCTGAAAGTGGCTATAAAAAATGGCTTTGTAGTGATTTTTTTAACGATTTCTAAGTACATTTTTATGTTTGATGTTGCGTAACATGCCCATGTCATATCGGGTGGAGGCTAGATTTAAGTTTAAAGCTAATTTTTCTTCTTGGATGTTGCGTCACGGGCAACGCTCTGTGGGTACTGCTAGTTTGTTACAAGAGACGATACAATATCATCCTTTAGGGGAAAAAAAAGACATATTTGTCCGAGGCAACAAGTTTCAATGAAAAAAAAAACATTTAAAAACGTAGGATTGAGATGAGGATCTTCTAATCGAATACGAAAAGTGAACGAAACGGGTCTAAAAGCCAAATGACCTAAGGTACAAGAGGGTGAAATCCACAGTACAAGACCATCTTTTATCATGAATAATTTTGTACTAAATTATTACTTTTCTTCTTTATAATTAGCTATCTTTATTTTACTGTTTAGAGAGAATCAGATCTAATGCTGAATAGATATTACGTAAAAAGGATATCAATAATCAAAGCAAAAATGTATAGTCATATAAAATGAAAAAAGGATATAGTTAGATTAGAAACTGCATGATTTTCACTGCAACTTTTGTTTTTGAACAAACGACTTTTCTTTTTCTTAGTATACGCAGAACACTTGAATCATTCTATTGAAAAAGAAAACAAAAATGATAAACGAAAAATGATCAAATATTTGTTTAACGAGGATTTTGAAACACTCACGAGGTTCAGATTGTTATTTGGAAATGCAGATAAGATTCTCAAAACCTCTCGTGACCGATTTCTGAATTTCTTTACAAAATCTGAATAAAATATCGATTGTATTTTGTTCTTTAAAAAAATTTGTTAACAAGTATTTTTGAATTCTAATATACGAAAATAAGATTCTATGCTTTATATTTCTTACTGTTCTGCCAGTTACTTTCAGTACTTTGAATGGAATTGAGTAAGAATTACAGCCGTAGGGAAGTCACTACAGTAACATTTCACTTGTTTTTTTGTAAAATATTGTTTACTAACCTGCTATTAGCAATTCTTGCTTATAATAGAAAATAAAAAGTTTCTTCTCCATATATTTACTTTTATACTTTGAAAACAGAGTAATTTTTGCTTTGGTTTGAATAAGTTTATATAAGTATATACAAAAATCCTTAAAATAATAAAACTGTCAAGTCAAATTTATTTTCTTTAAAGAAAATAGATTTATTCGCTATGAAGTTGAATGTAAGATATTTAAGGTTTCTAATTCATAATGACAATTTTTTAAAAACAATTATAAAATATTACAGCTTACAATTTCATGGAAATGGAGAATTATGATAGCAATATTATTTCATTTTAGCTTTGAAAATTATGAAATTAAAATTTCCTTTGCATTATGTATATATGCACATATAAAGAATAAATAAACGTATTAAATAAAAAGAAGAAACATGAAAAAGGAGCTGATATTTTTAAAAATTTGCATTTAAATTGGTAATATTATACTACAATGATAATAAAATATTTTCAACAATTATAAAAAAATGCTTTAATTCTAAACTTTAAAATGCATTATCTTCATTTTTTCTGTATGTGCGCATTCAAAAGGAGTAACAATATAGCTATAAAGTAGAGGAATAAATAATTTGTGTTTGGATTATACTTTTTATTTAATACTACTTTTATTAATAAATTGAGAGACAAAATGAATTTTATCTACGGTAAAATTTCCTAATTTCCCAGATTTCTAAAATACTATTATTAGCAAATATCTATGATATGATATTGATTTAAAAAGTTTAACGATAATCAAAATAATATGTCTGCTTCTTCAATATTCAATAATACGTGGTATTTTGTTAATTTTCCAGTTTTTAATTTGTGGTAGAACTTTAAAAAAATGCCGAAAAGAGAAATATTTATCATTTATTTTTCCCTCTCGCGTGGGGAAAAGAATCCGATTCAAACCTTTATTTATCAAATTATTTTATTATCGATTTTTGAAATTTATTTTTCAACCATTAGTTAAATTTTGGTACAGAATAAACCCAGGAAAAAAAACACACACCTTATTTAATTGATTGAAAATAATTTAATTAATTAAATTAGTAATAAAAGATTTGTAATATTATTTTCAGTTGTCATCTACTACTTTCTGTTGTAAATACGTTCTTGTATTTTTTTCAAATACTGTTAGAAAAGATAGATATATTGTGAAGATATTAGCCAAATTTAAACAATACGTTAAAGTATCGTCGGTAAATACAGGATTAATTTTCTCTATTTTGTAACAAATAAATGGATACTAAGTTCCTAATATTATATATTTAGACATAAATACACGTACAAAAAGTCTCAACGTTTTTTTCCTCAAATAAAAACCACATTGGTTTTGTCCATAAAAAGAAGAATCTAGTTATCCCAAGGGACATTCGCTTTTGCCAACTCGTGACCACATGCGTGTTGCCCAAGGCCTTCCAGGGCGCGAAAGAAGCAGCAATCCCATTCACAGGTGCGTGGATTAAAGGTATTCTTGCGGAATTTCTTTTACATATGGATGGAAGATGAAAGAATTACGTCAGAACTTGAATGGCAGCATTTTTTAGCCCCTCCTATCACCCCCTGCTTCTGCGCTGAGACGGTACGTATTAGGCAACAAGTCCTACACAGGGTTTCGTCATTAAAGGATACCGACAGCGCTCTACATCATTTTTTATTTTAATTTTTTACAACCCCTACGTGATTTCTTTTCCTCATCCATCTTTGCTGTCGTCATACGTGGAACTGTAGCAGAGCTATTTCGAAAGTGATCTGATTCGATGCGAATCAGAATGACAGTGCTGTTAGTAAACATTGCCATGTTTTCTGATCATTTATAGTTATGTATTAATTCTATTCGTTTCCTTTTTTCGCTAAGATTCAATATAATTTCATAAACAAAATGTGTTGGAGAAATAAAAAAAGAAACTTTCATCATTTTTCACCGCCTAATATGCTGTAGGTAATGACAACCACCTACGGGGACAGGTATGGTGGCAGCCGTGGGCAATCCGGCTTGGGTCGGTTTAAGGAGGAAGAAGTATGAGAAGTTTCTTTTAGATCTGATAAGTAAGGGCGTAGAACTATTGAGTCAACATTCAATAAGAATACGGCGCAATTTTCAATGCTTGTCAATATCTGGGTGTACTTAGGATATTAAAAGCCAGATAATTGAAATTGTGAGCAGGAGGTGTGTTTTTGTATACCATATCAGATGCGATATCAAAAACGAATTTATTTACATCGACGTAAATATGATATTGAATAAGTCCATACATACAAATAATCTGTGATGATATTACCACATGATTATTTATTGGCTTTTATTTTGCTAGATGCCTGGTATTGACCGCAAAATCGTTTAAATAAGATAAAAGTTGTTCTATAAAGAAAGAAAAATAAATGGGGATTAATTGCAATTTAAAATTTACTTCTGTCATAAGTATTCTCAATATGAGTAGGTCTAAAATTTAAGGCTCATATTTTGTTTTTAAAAATATTTTTTTTGAAATGAAAAGTTTCTACTAAGTGATATTTAAAATTCGTTTTGCTTTACATAGGAAGAAGTGACAAAGCATCTCCCTGTAAATTATTACAGAATAACCCCAATTTAATTCGCAATATCGGAATAATTATGAAGGAAAAAAAAACATAGCCTGTTTGTTGTACAGTTTAAAATACATATAAAAATACAGTTTATATTGTTTCATATCCCATCATCTATGTTAAGTGAGATTACAGACACTGTAAGCAACCTAAAACATTTTGCGAAATAAATTTAATTTTACATTTGAATGTTTTAAGTCCCAATAAAATTCATCTCATAAATAAGAGATTTCTTTATTTTTATTAGCTAACATGCTTGCCAGCGCTTACACTACTTTGATGAATATAAGTTTGCAACGTCTATTAATGCGAACTGAGATTCCATTATCCTCTTATCAATGGTTTTTCTTATCGAAGGGTCATTCAGTTCAACGAACAGTAAGTGCGCATGCACACACACGCACGCTCTTTCTCTCTCACATACGCATACACATGTTCACAGCTCTTTTAATAACTCCAATATTATTTCGTAAATTATTCTTATAGAATGCATTTTTTATAATGTGTGTTTGATAAATACATCTTTTAATTAGAATAAGTATATCATGCAATTACTGTTTATAGTCTTATTGATTATTTTAAATTAAAATACATACATGTAAGGTATAAATTAAAATAAATTTTATCATGAAAATAATGTTGCGAATGCTTAAGAATATTTGTAATATTTAAATGCATTCTGAATGCATTATTTCATTTAGCATCAGTTCCATAAACCTCTATTGTAAAGCTACTGCTACACATTAGTGATACCATAAGTCTGCCAATATTTTACTTCATTTCGCAAAATAAATGATGAGTTAGTCAATGATTATTTTACAATATTTCTGATGATGCGCATTGTCATTTAATGGATTATTAGCAAAACTATTACTTTTTAAATGTATCATAAATCTTTTCAATGGTTCAGTTTACAATGACAAATGAAACTAACTGGATGAACATTGGTATCGTCATGCCAAATAAACTTCATTTTACATTTCTTACATTTTATAGTGCGGCTGACATATCTGAGTGAACAATTTGAGCCTACTGTGATATTTTGTCTAAAATCCTGATTTAAGAATATAGCTTTTTTTATCTGTTGTTTTTACCATTTCATCACTTCTACAAAATAACAAAATACAATTCTCCTCTTATATTGTTTACTAACTGCCGTTAGAGATCGGTTGGTCTGCCGGAATAAATGGTTATTAGCATTTTCAGTTAAATATTTTATGTAGTCTGTTCTCAAAAACTTCACCATCAAAGTATTTTTAAGCTTAACATAGACATGCTGCCTGTGCTGTTTTTGGAGCTTTACAAAATCTTCTTAATTTTCTATAATCAGAAATATAATTTGAACTTTAATTTAAAGCACAGAAAATTAATCTTCAACGAATATAAAGATTTTCTTATTAAAATTGTTTAAAAGTGGGCAGCAAATAAATTAGTGTTATATATAAATATATATATGAAAAACATTTTTAAAGCTTTTATTAATTTGAATTTTTAAAAAATGCTCCATTACCACCAT
>JAPMOR010073794.1:38227-67037 GCA_026543865.1 Argiope aurantia | reverse complement strand
CACACACACACACACACACACACACACACACACACACACACACACATCTTTATTATTAGTGGATATAAAGTTAAATACTCAATCAATAACGACTATGATATGCAACAAAAGTTGTCTTGTTTCAAGCCAGTAACTAATAAAATTTTATAAAAAATATTATATTAAAAATAATATAGCATAAATAAATTATATTAAAAGAAAAATAGGGAAAGAAAAACGTCTCTTAAACAAAATCATATCAAATAAAAGATTATGAAAAAAATTCATGTTTTCTGCAATTGAAACATTTAATGAAAAGCAAATTCATTCACAAACAAAGATCAAGTTATCGGTTAAAATTCTTGTGTTACCACCTATTCTGAAAACTAATAACAAATGAAGCAATTACTGAAATTCAGAAAAAATCTTTACTACAATTAACTTTGTTAGCATTTTATATTATAATTAATTTTCTACAGCTTCCATTTACTTATAAACTCATACCAATGAGAAATTCAACAATTTGTTAAGCTGAAAATAACCTTATCTTATTAGTGATGTAATTTTTTTTATTTCCCCTCAGTTTTCCAAAAAAAAAAAAAAAGCGATACAATGTTGGTAAAACTAGACAGCTACTCAGAAAATTCCTATTTCATTCCGAAGATTCATGAATTTTGTCCCCTGTTACAGCTGTTAAGTCAAATACTTTTTCTTTTTCCTCAGTTTTCCACAATATAGCTCTACAGCACTTTTGTTTTTGCTCTTAGTCAGCGGTTGCCCAAACCTCTCCATTCTTTTACCCATTTTTAGGGTAGCTTTTACTAAATTTAGCATTTTTTTATCTCCCACGAGGAGGCCAAGGCTGGGTGCACGTCTCTCAGGCGGCATTGTGTACTTTCTCTGGCTGTTTCACGCATCTCGACTGTTCCAATTGTTTATGAATCATTGTTTTACGAAAGAGTTTTTCTGCTTATCAGTTTGTTTGAGTCTGGGTTAGAGAGAATTTGTGGGGTTTTTTCAGAGCTTAAGCGATAGTGTATATTGTGCCACTTGATTGTGGTTACATGAAAAAAAAAAAAAAAAGGATTTTAACATCGAATGTGAAAAGGAATAATTCTCAATTCTTTTGAAGAGATTCATGGAGAATATTTCGTATCGAGGTATTCGATTGAAAGCGAAATGAATTTCTAAATAACATGCTGATTTTACTATATTCTTTAGTAGAAATAAATAACAAATGAATTTCTTTAGTTCTAATTAACGAGGCAAAGTGAAAACCAAATAAAAATGAAAAAATAAACGTCTGCAATCTAGTTTTAAAATCAGATCAGCGAATAACTATTATTTTCTTGGAAACTATGCATAGAGAAAGTATTTTAACAGACAAAAAAATTCCATCTCCAGATTTCGACGAAACTCCATGTTTCAGATCTCCCCGAGTTCAAAAACCATATTTTTCGCATTATTTATATATCCTTGTCCTTCTGTCTGTATGTATATCTGTTAATACAACACTCAAACACGCTTTGATCTAAACTGATAAAATATGGTATACCGACTTTAAACCAAATTTGTAGATTTATGCCAAATTTTGAATGAAACCTTTCCAGAGGAAAAATGTCTGACCGACTGTCTGAATGTAAGTTAACAAAATAACAGCAAAATGAAGAGAACTAGGAGGATAAGATTTGGTAACAGATTTAGAATCTGTAGTGTAGACGTGAACAAATTTGATATCAAATCCATCTTTGAGTGGACTGTCTATCCGTCTGCATTTTCATAAGCATATAAATAGGATAATTCATTATTATCCGATTTCGAAATGACATAAATCAATGAAATTTGGTATATGATCTTTTGACTATAATTATAGTTTTTTTTTGTCAACTTTTAGTTTCAATAGGTCGGGAATTGGCTTCCAAAGCGCGCATTCGGGTTTTCTGTACTTTTGTATTAACCGCATCTCAGTGATTAATTGCTGAAACATATTCGACCTCATGCGTATTAATACCACATTATTAAAATTATTAATAATCACGGGAAGAAACTAAAATTCAAATTAGCGTTTAGTTATTCAATATTAAGTGATGATTTCAAATATTATTTTCACTGATTTTTCATAAATTCTGAGTTGATAACTGTACTTTTTTTTTTATCTTTGTAATATCCAAAGAAAAAATCTTTTTTTTTCTAATAAATAGAAGTTTGAAGTTAATGTTTATTTTTCCTGCTTTTAAAGAATTAAAAAAAAACTGAACTGTTCAAGATTTTTCAGGAAAACTTGCTGAAACGCTTTTTCTTCCACAAATATCTACCATCAAACACTATGCATGTCTCGCGGGACGAAAATTTATTTTCATAGTGATTATATTGCCACATGAATCACTGCAGCAACGGAAAATCGGAATTGTTTCTGCTTCTAGAACTATCTGAATCATTGAAATATTTATTTACAGGCAAGCGATGAAAGATTTAATCCGACAAGAATGGATTTAAAGGAAATTTATGTTTATCGGGGAAAGTTAGTGGCATTGCTTATAAACAATACGGAAGGGCAAACGAAACAATTTGAATCAATAACTAGTTATTAAAATTTTATAAAAAATGTCAAAATAAAATACTTTTATTTGGTCCTGAAATCTCTGGATTTTAGTTTGAAGTGTTGATGATTTATTTTCATGAGTTATGATTTTTTAGCCCCACCGCTAGATTTTACAGCTTATCATTTAAAAATAAGGAACACTATTGCTGCACTATTTAATGCCCCTTTCAGTAAAATAAAACGATTGTATATGGAAAAAAAATTCAATTTTTTTATTAATTAAATTAGACACATAATATTTAAAAAGCAATGAGCAGACAAACAAGTAAATGAATTTTTCTTATTTAATGATATATATTTGTAAAACATATTTTTAGCAGTTGCTTGATCAAAGAGAAGATGCTTGTGAATTTTGAACTTCGATTTATTCCTTCCCAGGAGGCATATTATGTACAAAGAATAAGTGGTAAGACATGCGTTCAGTCTACATCGCGACAAAAGAACAGAAGAACAAATGGGACCGAAATTTTCCCTCCAATGGTTTTTTTTGCAATCAGATTTTGATAGCAATTTCTTTGACGCTTTAGAATAGAGAAATTTAGGTATCTTTAAAAGAATGTGCTAGACATTAAGAATTTTTATCCTTTTCCTCAGAGCTTGAGAACCTGTGAATTTGCAGTTTTACAGAGCGCGAGTAGGATTAATTAAGTAAAAAAAGTAGGAATTGGATCAAGAAATTGGAGAACATTTTAGCATGAAGTTAATATGGGTTAAATTAAGATAAAAATTAGGAAATTAATTATGACTTAATTTATATTAAGAGATATCAATACATATTTATAAGAAGTTAAAAATGGCGATTTTATCATTGATATGTTATATTTTGCAAGTAGTTGGAGCATTATTCATGAAAAGATTGTTGAATTGCATTGATAGGTTATCTGCGCAGAAAAAGTATGTCACATTTTTGAAGAGCATCACTTGGAAAGAATGGAGCATCGTTCCGCGGACTATGGTAAGTAAACTGATTATAGGGAGTACAAGGGGAAAAGATGTTATTGTGGACATTATATGATGGAGAAGAGTTTAATATTAATTATACATATTGGGTTGGTGTTGTAGCAAGTGAAACAATAAATGTAGATCATGGGACATGCAAGTTGAGAAACGCAATTCACAGTACGTTCTTCTAATGTTCACTTAATCAGACGATTATACATAAAGTTGTTGTAAATTTTATGTCAAAACAAATGATCAAATTATGATCATTTGTCAATTTGATCAAAAAATGATCAAAAAATGATCAAATTATGATCAAAAGTTTTTCTCAAAATAATAAACTGCCTCTTTTAAGGTTTCCTGAATGGAAATACAATCACTGATAGGATATGAAGAATGAAGAATGGATTAGAACTTCATTAATAAAAGTCAAAAGAATAAGGAATGAAAAAATAGACAGATGTAAATAAGAGAATGAGTATAATCAACTGATTATATCAGTGAATTGATTTTAATTTTGAATATATTTACTGGTAAATACATTAGCATAAATATTCAATGAAATAATTAAAAAAATGCGGTGTGTCTCAGATGCAGCTTTCTTACAGTTTTTTCTTTCAATATAAAATAGATTACATTTCCTCCTACGATTAATAAATTAAACTTAGTTTGGAAACATTCATCTTAAATACTTAAGGTCTGTGAGAAATTTATAATTTTTTTAGACTTGTATGGCAATAGGCTCTAAAAAGTTCTCTTTCTCTTTCTCTTAATACACACACACACACACACACATGTAATATTTTAAAATCTTGTTTAAACTTAATTAATTTCCTAATTTTTAGCTTAATTTAGCCCGTATTAACTTCAATCTAAAATGTTCTCTTATTTTCTGATTCCATTCCACTTTTTCTATTTAATTAATTCAACTGAAGCTTTGTAAAAATGCTTAAGTCGGCTGTTCTCACACGCCGAGTGAATGGATAAAAAATTGCTAACCTAAACAAATCCTTCTAAAAGATACCTAAATTTCCCTTGTCTAAATCGACAGGTGTAAAGAAATCCCTATCAGAATCTTATAGTATTTAAACACAGGGGAAAATATTCTCTTTCTCTTTTACGCTATTCTGAAACAATTCAAAATTTTATAATATATGTTTAAAATTTTATTAAAAAGTTATTAATAGTTAAAACTACTATACGGAAAACAAATTCAAATAATTGTATGTTTACTTTTTAAAACTTGAAAGTAATATAAAAATGATTTTCGAGCAGTAATATTCTCCGATGTTGTACAGTGGGTTTCAGCATCAAGGTTATAAATTTCTATGAGGGCTAAAGCATATCTAAATGACTTTGAATCACATAGCACTGCAAGGTCGGAAATGATTGTTGGATATGGTAGATGGCTTTACTCTTAGGTAAGTTTCCCGAACATTTCAGAATTCTGTAGAAATATTCATTGATCATAACTAATGACATCACAACTATCCGTATAGAAAAGAATTTGATCATTAAGTAGTAACATAACAACAATGATGTTAGAATTGACGTCATCAATTATAAGATTTAGATCCAAAATGCATAATATATGGCGAGATTCTAAAGAAAATAAAACATCTTAAGAGTTTACTCAAAATGCACCATGAACTTTGATTTGAATGGCGAGAAAATTTCTGCACGGAGAATTTCAGTCCACATATCTATTTTCTTTATAAAAAAGGAATGAAGATGAAGCAGTGAATATCAAATAGTCTTGATGACGTCATCTAGCGAAATACCAAATATGCAAATGTGGGGGAGCGAAAATATTTTTTATTTCACAAGAATTATGCATTTTGGATCTAAATTCTGCATCTAATGGCATCAGTTGTGATGTCACTGTTAATGATTACGTTCTATTCATGTAGACGTGTATGAAGCCTTTGGTTATGATCATTAAATCTTTCTACGAAATGCCTCAATGAAGAGTTTCTTAGTAAAGTCAGGAGAATCGCGCATGCGCAATGCCATCTATCATATCTGGCAAGCATTTCTGACCTAGAACGGCTACGCGATTCCAATTATCTTGACAAATTGGAATCAAAACGTTGTATTTTGACTAATTTTTAATTAAAAATCTTGATAAACATTTTGAAAAACCGTTTCTTAGTTAGCAACTAGAAATAAGAAAATGACTAAGAGCAAATTTGAAATTGTGGAAAGTGGCGAAAATTTTAAAACATCCTATTCAATGTCTGCCTTCAAGTGGAGCCATGACTGAGGAAGTTAAAAGAAATATTTTTCAGCAGCTCCGAATGGCTATACTTTCTGTTGTTTTTAAAAGTCTATTTTTCCCATACCATGATCTAATATTTGAATACTTTGTCGGATAGATTCAATAAACTTAGTTCGGGAGAAGAACATTTAGACTAAACATTTTCTTGCTTCCGCATTGAAGAGTGTTGAATGAGATTCATTGTTTTTATTTCCTAGTCTGTTTGAATTTATTTTTAAAGTGGGCTTAAAAACTTATATTTGTTTTAATTTCAGCAGCAAAAAATAGTTCCTAAGCTAAATATCTGTTTCAGCGGTCTTAGAAGTACTGGTATTTTAAAATGGATGAAAGCATTCGAATAAAAATTACAGCAATTTTCAAGGATTTATATGACAGAATTCACTATTTTATTGTAGCTAATACAAACTCAATAATTAAATCGTTTTATGGAAATATAAGCTTGATTATGTATTGCAAATAAAAACTTGTTTCATTAGACACCATGATTAATGTATTTGTTGATTTTTTTATTTCCATTTAATATAATAACATCTAAATGTAAAGTTGCGCAAAAATGTTTTCTTACTTTAAAAATTTTCTTAAAAATTTTTTGGAACTGCTCTATAATCTATCGTTCAATGTGCATCGGTATCTATAATAGGATCGTCCAGCGTCGTCTGTACCATTGGGTAGTGTTTAAAAATACCCTCGCCCTTTTTATTTGCGTCCTTACCAGTTATGTAAATCCTAACTTCCGTTTAGCGTGAAATAACTCAGTGAATTTTTTTAATGTTCAAAGTCACTTTTTTTATTGGTATGTATAGGAATAAATGGCATGAATACAAATTAATTATGGTATCATAATTTTTTGTTTTATTTAGATTATCATAAGCTCGATTGTAACAAAAGTCAATGAGCTGAGATCTGTGATATTTTATTATTTTATATTTATGCAGATTCATTATCAGCATTTTCAAAATTTTGCATTTCTTATTGCATTTTTTCTATTAATGGATCGCAATTTATTTCGATCTATTATTAATTTTGAGAATCTTTAATTTAAAGAATGCCTTTATTGTTTACTTTTAATTAATATTACATATTTGCATCTAAAGAGTGTTACAATTTTTTTAAATTTCTAAAGCGTATGCATGCACATTTTATTTATATGTGCATTACAATTTGTTGGTTTATTTGTAGCATTCAGGTATGATGTATTGTTAGTATGTTAATGGCCCGTCTAGATGGGCATAACTTCTAGTTAATGAATAAGAGTTTTGAAAGAAATTTATTCTATGGACAACATGAATGATTATATTATGACGGAGCAACATTTAAAAATATATTTTGATCTGCAATAGAGGTATATTCAAAATCCGTCATATAAATATGAATTATAAATTGTGATTCTAATATAAAAAATGATAATTTAAACTCTCTCTCTCTCTCTCTCTCTTTAGTTTGCACTACTTTTAACCGAATAACAACAACAACAACAAAAAAAAACCATAATTATTTTGCTTTTTTATAATATATTTTAAAATCAGAAATTTTAATAATTTTGGTGCCTTTTCCAAATTTTTACTTGAAACAAATGCCTCATTCTTGCCCCCGAAAGCACAGGAAGGATATGTTTGAAAATATTCAAATTCGAATTTTTTTTTCGTAACAATAGCACAAATTGTAATACCAATAAGAACTGGATGTGATATTACAATTGAGTAGATGGTATTTCAAATTCCTTCTTAAAAATATTTCGGTGGTAAACGGAATTCTTTCTCATGAAACAATATTCCATTTCAGGAAGCTTTATTAGTCTTTACTGCTTCTTTCGTCTTTTCTTCCTTTTTAGGGAACATAACATTTATCAAGGCACCCCCTTAAAAATAAAGAAGGGAGTCACGGCCTTTCTGACAGGACGATAAAGCAATCCCTTTACTGAGTAATGGTGGGATTAGTTTATAACATGTCCGTCCTGCAGAGAGGAATATCTTAAGGTAAAGTTGCAGTAACTCAACTATTCATTATCTTCGTACCTGTCCAATCCAGACTGAAAACTATTTTTGGTTGGCGGCGCAGTTCTGTTATTATTTCACAAATGGAATAGTCTATTTACAAATTCTAGGGGACACTGAAATATTTTTCTAGCTATTGCAAGGTTTCTTCTAGAATTCTGGTGGTTAACTTTTACCACTAGAGCGATTCACTTATTATGTGGTCCTAAGCAGAGCACATTATAAAACCTCGCTTTTAAAATTTCAATTCCTTCAATTTAATTTTGCATTTCGTCCCATTTTAAAATTAATCAACGCGCTGTTCCTTTATTTTAATCACTTTGTAAAAATAAATATGATTTGATGAATATATCTTTTAAGATGAATATCAGGAGATAAATGATTCGAGTAACAAGTCTTGAAATATTAATTGCAGCAATTTGTTTTATGGGCTTAGATTTTTATTTTCGTAACTGAGAATGTGTGCTGAGTACTATAGTAAAAAAATACCCGTACTTATGTACTTACTGCACAGCCCTTACGAGTAACTATTACATAAAAAAATCTAGCGTTTTTACTGATTTCAACTTGTGATCTTTTGCGATTAATCGCTGATATGCGTTAATACATGAGTATCAGAAAATCGAATACGGGTTCTGGACGCCCTTTTTCTAGTTTGACTGAAACCAAAATTGGATATAAAATTATAACTGTAGATGCAAGATCAATACCAATTTTCATCTAATTAAGTCATTATGTTTTCGAGTCCACATTTACATGCACACAAAAGTATAGACCGACAGACGGAAGTCAGTTTCTTGATAGATTTAGTTCCAAATTTGGTACGCTAACCTATATTCGATAGATGCTATATCTGTGCACTAAATTTTATATATTTAGCATTTTATGTTTTGTAGCGATCATGTCCTCACGTATTTGGACAGCCGGACAGATAGATTTCCTCTTGATGGATTTCATTAAAAATTTGACAGAAATTTACAAATATGATGCAGTTTTTATATCAAATTTCACCCATCTAGATCAAAGAGTTTTTTTATTTATCATGTTCACTAACAGAGAGACAGACAGACATAATTCTGAAAATATATTTTTTGGATTGAAGAAGGTCTGAAACTTGGAGATTCGTCAAAATTTAAGTTAAAAATGGGTCTAGTTCTCATATATTTTGATAAAAAGTCCCGTATAATGCATAAGATTGATTTAATGTATGCTCAATTACATATTAGAGACATGCTTGATCTTGCATGAAATTGTCCAATATTACATATGACGTACAACTCGAAACTTTTTCCTTTGAGTACACGAGAGTACACTGTAATTGAATTTAGTGAAATCCAGTATTATATATTTTTCTGCAAAAATGATAAAGCCAATAGCTATACATTTAAATTCATACTTTGGAATTGGTTCCAATTGAATTGCGTTACAGCGCGCAATTTCATCTGCACTTAGGCAGTTGCGTTGTCTTGTTTATAACAATGCTCAATTTCACAAAGTTGTTATTTTTTAAATGTCAAATTAAATTATATTTCAAAGGAAAATATTAATTTAATACCCTAATTTCAAGAAATTTTTTTCATAATCCTTTGTTTATTTACATGTTAGAATCTAGATTCTGAGATAATTTTGTTTTAATTCATTATCTTCCAAATTTTAAATTCAGCATTAGAATTCTCTAGAATTAATTAATTAATTATAAAAATTTATATGTTATTTATACCATTTATTTTTCGTTTTAATCTTTTTCTTTTAACTGAATTTTTAAAAACAATTAATGGTTTCAGTAAAGTTAAGATCAATGAGTTGCGTTTTATTGGTCCTATGTTGGAGCCTTAAAGTATAAAAATATTTGCATTCACCATTCTTCACTAAATTATATCAAATCATAGTCAGAGAACAAGTGCGTCTAAACACCTTCCTTAATCCTTCTGTTATACTTGACTAAAAATGAATGCCGTAATGACAATATTTTTCACTTTCGCGTGTTCTAAGTATTTAAAGATAAAGTTTTGTGATCGCTAAAAAATTCGAACTTGAGAATTTCTCGAATCTTCATGTTTCAGACCTCTTTAAGTTCGAAAAACATATTTTTTTGAATTATGTCTGTCTGTCTGAATTCGAAAACATTTGGAGCTAGATAGATAAAATTTGGTTTATGGTTTTTATTAGGAATTTGTGGATTTCTGTCAAATTTTAAACATAATCCATTCTGAGGAATTGGTGTATCTGTGTGGTATTCCAATCCATTCTGGAATTGGTATATTGGTGTCTGTGTATCCGGCTGTCCAAGTACAAGTTAATATGATAACTACAAAATGATGACAATTTGATGGATAACATTTTGAACACATATTTAACATCTTATCTATTCTTATACATACAGCCTATATGCTTTCTATATAAGCAAATAATTCAACATCTAATTGAATAATAAAGCATGTTCAGAGTAGGAATTGTTACTAAAAAATGAAGTATAAAAAGTATGAATAGTAAAAATAATCAAAATATTTTTTTTAAATTATGTTTTCTATAATTTTCTTCAGATCGGACCTCCTGGTGCAGGCTTATTGCGCCTTGTCATTAATTCACCTCAGCAGTCGAAATACCAACAATTTCGACTGAGTTTGTCGGCTTTACCTCCAAAGCTGTCAGTAGACGCTTTACAACAATTCTTAGCTAAGATATCATAAAATGTATACAAAAGAGATCTCAACGGAATAAACAAATGCGAAGAAATGTTTTTAGTTAATCCGGTACTTATTTATAAATACAAAAATTGAGTGCCAAAGAGATTTCACCTTCGGCCATTTTAACAAAAGGTTAATAAAGATAGAAATATATATCTATTTTTTCTTTATTAGTGACCAGCCTTGAGGAAATGCAGTCCAAAAGCTGGCAAGGAAAGAATCCGAATCCTAATCTCTTGATCTCCAGTGGTCTGTCCCGGTGAGGTCAAGCGTAACCCAGTCATTGTCATGGACTCCGAGGAGCAGGAAGTGGATACGAACAGAACAGGACATTTTACTGCTTGAAAAGTGGCCTTTTGTTACGAGTAAAGACACTTGTAATGAGATGGCTTCGGCCTTAAGCAAGGCGCTCTGAAATACGGCATCGCATAATATGAGGTTAACATGCCGTAATTCAAAGTGATTTTACTGCAGTTTGTTTGCCGTTGTTCTAAGATAAGATTTATGATGTAATATTTAATTTTGCTTTCTTTTGTAAGACTAAAATATGATTAATTAAATCTCAAAAACTTCATCAAGCATGTTTGTTTTATTTATCTTACTGCAAATATGCTGTTCTTCTTAAAAATGTCTCGCACACTCTCTAATAAAGGTGTTATCTCCCCTTCTCCATATAAAATTGTGAAACTTGTGTAAGGCTGGGAACCTCATTTCAAAACTCAGATTTTTAGTTTCAATGATCCAGCATGAAAGCTTTTGCTTCGTAGAATAGTAAAGAAATCTAATATGCATTTTGAATGCTCTTTTTAATCGATTAAGATTAAAATTTTCACAAAACTGCAATTTTAATACCAAAGTAACATATCAAATTTCATTCATCCGAATCATTAAAATATTCAGTTATCACGTGTATATGCATTCGAAAGATGGTCAACCCTTTAGCACGCTTAGATCAAAATTCGTTAAAATACAACGATTCTGATGCTAAATTAATGTACCAATTTATAACCATCTTGCTCTTTATATTTTATAGTTATTGAACTCACTCGTAGTTGGAGAATACAGAAAGACAATCCTCAGAACATGGTTTGTTTTAAAACTTGACAGAAATTTGTATATTTCGAGAGGATATTATACTAAATTTTATGCACTTAGATTGAAGTGTTAGTTACAGTGTTTACAGGCACATGAACATAATTGTGCGAACTTGTTTTTCGAATTAATAGAGGTCTGAAATGTGAAGATTTATGAAAATCTGAAGTTCGAATTTTTTAATGATTACAAGACTTTAATCGAGATATGTGGACCTTTCTCTTCATAAAACGCAATACTTTCTCTTATTCTTTCTATTTATTGAATACGATATATTAAAAATATAAGGTCCAGTTTGTATAAAAAATTGAATATTTAGAAATTCGTTTAAGGAGTTCACTCTAACAGCGGAAAAAGGCTAATTTATATATTGTTTGAAATATGCATGTAATTTTAACTGGAATAATGCTTTATATTATTTAAAGAATCTCATATTATGTTTTTTTCAGTCAATAAATGGATTTCTGTAAAAATTTCGAAATCTCATTCTTTATGCAATCTCTTTCCTTATTAATCATAAATTATATTCTTAGTATTTTATGAAAAGTAATAAGATAAAATATTCTTGGTGCACTTACATTTTAAACTAAAGAAGTTTCATTCTTCTGTGATTAAAATAATGGAGTTATGAAGTTTGAATTTCATTAATTTAGACAGCCAACAACTGCCTCGAGAAAATGGAGTACGTTGAAAGAATGATGTTTTTTGAAGCAGACAGTGAATTATTCAAAAGTCCTTTAAAATACTGATATTTAAAACCTTTTCCAAATCTCAGGCGAATTTAAATAATCGAATATGTTTAATTCATTCTTTTATGCATTATGTTTTACTCTTCCGCCTAAGAAATGCAAATGACACCGAATTCAAACAATAAGAGGAGAGAGTGACATACAAGATTTTCTTTCTCTGTAAGTAAGAAGAAAGATAATATAAGGAAATAATATGTTGTTTAATGCTTTTTTTTCCTGCAAATTATTAGCAATTTTTAACATCTTGGTAAAATAGGTGAACAAATCTACATTTTAAAGATTATTGTCTGCCGTTTAGGAAGGAAATAAAATGTTGAGTTGGCTAAAAATTACTGAGAAATTAAAAGCGATTTTTGATTTTGTTAATTTTTTTCGAAATGTTTAATTGAAGCAACCTGGGGTGGGGAAGAACATAATTATTCCCTTTCTCTGAAAGAAAAAAAATTGTTAATAAAGATAAATAAGATATAGTGTTATGTTTTTTTCTGCAAATTATTAATAACTTTTGAAAGTTTTATGAAACTACAAGACAAATTCACGTAAAAAAAATTTCAACCTTTCACTTAGGAAGGAAATTAAATCATGAGTTGGTTAAAGACTTCTGAGAGATCAAAAATGGAAAATATCTTTCTTTGTTAATGTTTTCCGGAATTTTGGGAATATAGATAAATCAGGCAACTACCGATCTACCCTCAAAGATTTGATATTTTTTCAGGCTTTCTAATTTTTTGCTTCCATTTAATTTATAAGGGCTATATCCTCGAACATAATAAAATTAAAATCAGTTATCATTTAAATTTCAGAGCATTATGCTTAGACATTTTTTCCTCAAATTGACTTGCAAATCCGTGTGTGGTTAATTTTTTTTTGAGATGGCTGATTAACTCACAAATCAAGTGCATTGATAAATTTTCTATTTGATATTTAGAGTGCATTAAAAAGATTTATATTATTATTTATTACATTATTAAAATTACTTTTATCTTTCTCCTTCCTATTCTATCATTCTCATTTGAATTCAGGTGCCATAGTGTATAGAAACGGCCGCGTTTCTCTTTCAAAGACAAGAAAAAATCTCTACCACTGTATTTACCAGTTATGTTTTTAAGGAGTTCACATACAGAAAAGGACCTGGTTTAATTAATTGCTATTAAACAAATGTAAGCTCGGATATCTTTTGAAAGTTTTCAGTGAATTTCTCTGCCTTAAACTTATTTTTTCTAACCTATATAACAATTGAAACTTTGATATAAAATCAATCAGATAAGGAAAGGGCCAAAAATTTCATAATGACATCCTCAGTATTAGCTTCCTGTGTTTTGGGCTGTTTCAATACTGAGAGAGTTAACTCTTGCTGTTAAATTATTTATATAAAAACAATTGAAACCAATTCTTTCGAAAGTGACACGATGTTAAATATATTATTTTTTTAGTATATCGCAACATTTGCTATTTAAAAATTACTAACGCAAATATCAAATTAAAATGAATAATGATATTTGAGTTGGAAACTCCTGGAGAAAAGTAGGTGATTTCGAAATTTCATTGGCTAAGAGACTCTATAAAATATATTACGGCCCGGATAAGTAATAATGTGGAATTACTGTAGAAAATTATACACTTAATTCTAGTAACTTTTAGCAACTACCAAGAAAATTATATATATAAAAAACTTCTAACAAATAATATTAAATGTATATAGAGAATATAGTTATTGTTTTTTAGTCAAAATTTAAAAATATTTAAGTAATTTTTTTTGAAATATTTAAGGGAATACTAATTTTATCTTAAAATTGTAAATATCATTAGGGACATTTATTATTATATAATAAAAGATTGTGACTGTCAAAATAAAAATGTGCAGTTATTTATCTCTTCAATCTTAATTTAGCTGAAAATCAATATTTACAAGGTAATTTAAAATATCATGAATTGTAATATTGTCAAATAAACTAATTGATAACTTTTGGATTTTCTATAGCCTAAAAGGGAAAACAGAAAACCTTTTAGCATATCAAAATTCAACAGAAACGGCCAACGAATGTTTCGTGTCGCCATCTATTGAGAAATAACACAAGTAAATGAATTCACGTGAAAGTATTTCATGTACTCACGCGAAAACAAAATTAACATGAAAAAAATGTAAATTATCAGAAAAATAGAAAGAAAGATAAAAGGAAATCTTGGTAAGTTGAACTAAGTTTCTGATCCAATTAAAATTTCACGTTTTTGTCACCGATTTAATACACGAGTAGTAAATAGCATATCACTCGCCTATTAAATCAGTAACTAGATACAGAGAATTATAATTATAAAATTCTACGGAATTAAGTAAAAAAAAAAATGCTATAAGTTGTATTAAACAACTTTTAAAAAGTTGCGTTCGTTAATCTGTGCGATTTTTAATCCATCGAATTCTCCTTTAATTATATAATTTATATAAATAAATAGAGATTAATCATAAGCATTTTTTAAGTCTTTTATTCTAGGAAGAATCAACGATTCTGTTACAGAATCAGCATGTACCTATACAAAATAGTTATGAAAAAAATAATAATGATATCAGCCTTAGGCTAGTACTATACAAAATTTGTTAATATTTATTCTCAGAAATATTACTGATTCTCACTATTAATTAAAAAAATGAATTGAACTATATATTACTTGAAATTATTTTTGCAACATAAAATCGATGAAATAAGATAAAACTCTTTGTAAAGTTATATTTTATAATGTTATAAAAGTTTTATATTTATAAAGATACTAGCATTTAATAATTCAATGTATAACTTCATTTACTCATAAAAATTTATAATTCATATCATCTCATACCTATTTTGATTAAGTTTTAGTTAATTTTGTGAATTTTATATGTTTCGTCTAATTCAAACTGTACTATATTTGCTTACGATTTCTTATATTTGCTACCAAATATCCATTAAAAATATTTTTTAAAAAAATTAAGAGCTTCTTCAAGATTAAAGATTTTAAATGAATTAAGAACTGTCGAAATCGATCCAAATGATTGAAGCCAGAGAAGTTGATAGAATTTTTTACCTCAAAGAAAATACATAATGCCATAGTCTTTTAAAGATTTTTCTCTTCCATAATAATATCCATAAAAAAAAAACTCTCGGCTTAGTTCTGTGGTAAAGGGAGTGATTGGCTGTAATAAAAAAAAATATGTCAAACTTGAGACAAAATCCATCAAAAGAAAATTGTCTTGATCATATGCATGTGAATACTACAAAAAAAATGTAATTGATATTTTGCATTTGGTCTCGACACAAAATTATAGATCTGAATCAAAATTTGGACACATTTTAGGCTGAAAAATTTATTACATCATTTTAAAATGCAAAGAATTTGCTTTTCAGTTTCGCAAAACATGTCTCAAATTTTAATACATTTTAAAATATACTTCGTGATAATATTTGTAAGAAATACAGAAAATATTATAATATGGCTTACAGTTGTTTCGATGTATGGCTTATAGCAATTATAAAATTCTTAATACAGCTTGTTACGTTAATAAATTTCAATGTGAGCACATCTGGTAGCTTGAAGAATGTCAAAGCCACGAATTCTAATTATCATCACGCATTTTACAATATTTCGATTTTACAGTAAATACTGCATTTATAATCTGAACTTTGATTGTATCAATATCTTCACTGATACATTAAAAGTTCAGCTGTGATTTATGTAACCCTAGAATTTATATTGAACAGTAACGATTAATTCTTGGTACAGAATAATATATTAAACATATGAACATGCACTAAGAGCAATTTGTTTCGTTAAAGCTATTTCCATAACAATCGAAAATAAAATCACTATTTCTGCTTTAGTAATATTGTCTATTGGTTAAAAAAACCTGACTATTCCACTGTAAAAAATTTACAGGTTGTATTGAGGAGGTTTACGGCAATAATTGTTTGTAATCAGGAAAAGACTTTATGAGCACCCTGAATAGTTTCTGATATATAACTGAGAGTAAATTTTGAATAAGAAGAATCAAGCTCAAAGCATTATCATGTTTTAATATTTCCGTACACAAGTTCAAATCTGTTTTAAATTTTTGGTAAATACAATTTTCTAAATAGAAAGGAAAGTAATCAATTGCTAATCTTTAGATACGATAAACATTCATTTTTAAAATCTTTCAGTAAACAGTGAGCAAAAGCTTATAACCTTCTTTAGTTTTAGATAGAAGTTTAATTATAGCATTTCACAGAATTTCTTTTTCAAAATATAAAAAAGAAAAGGTATTTGCTGCTGCATGAAATGATATTTATCTGCCATATCTTTCCATTTCTGAGAAGCTAAGCCTTCCTTTTTTGATGAAACTTTATCTCAACGATCATTAGTTTTGTCTTTTATCAGTTTTCCAAAAGACTTTTTATTTCTTCTCTCTTTTTTGAGATTAATCTATTTTTATCGCTCCTTTCTGTATTCTTTTTTTTTGTTTTTGTTTCCCGGTTCTTCGATAAAAATTGGAAGTGCCGTAATCTGAAAAGGTTTAACTAACCGATTCTAATTTTATCATCCTACCTGAATAGAGAATGTTGTTCCTTTTGACGAAGAATTAGGGTGAAGTCATGTCTTAAATGTCAAAGAATGAATGACTTTTTGTAATTATTACACAACGTACTGTTTTACTGATATTTGTAGCCCTGAGTTTAAAGATAAATTGCCTTTTTTTTCTATGAAAGTCTTGGCAAAGTATTTTAGTGACATAATGACTTCTTTATCCTTTAATTTGTTTACTTTATCGGTTAATTTACTATTGTTTTCCTTTAATTTGCGTAAAAAAATGTTAATCATCAGAAAATTTGACCTCGAAATTTTGATGCATTTTTGAAATGTAAGTCTAAAGAAAATTATTTTTGCAGATTTGTCTGTCTTTTAGTTCGTCTCAGGAAACTATTACTTAAAGAAGAAATAAGCTGAATGATTACGAAGATTGAATGACTTTTTGTTATTATTACACAACTTACTGTTTTACTGGTATTTGCAGCCCTGAGTTTAAGAATAAATTGTCACTTTTTTTTCTCAGAAAAAAAAAGTGACAATTTGAAAGTCCTGGCAAAGTATTTTGTTGACACAATGGATTCTTTATTCTTTAATTTGCTGACTTTATTATTTTATTTACTTATTTTTTTCTTTAATTTCTAGACAAAAATGCATTAAAACATTGTTGTTTTCTGAAATAAGACCTCGCTAATTTGATGAATTTCCAAATTTAAGACCAGCAATTTTGCAGGAAATTTAAGACCAGGAACCATTTTCGCAAATTACGTCTATCTGTCTCTTGCTGTGTCACTGGACACTATTACTTTAAGAAGAAATAAATTAAATGAATGACAACTGGTGTGTGGTTATTACACCAAATTTTCAGATTTCTGTCAAAATTTGGAAGCGAATATGGTAATACAATAATTCAAAGATAATCAAGCTAGATGGGTGAATTTTACTACTTCATTTTGATATTAAATTGTAAATCAATGCCTAATTTTCAGCCAAGTTTGTTGAAAAGTATATTGTTCCATTGATTTTTCTCTCTGCAGTGATCAAAATGTTAAATATGATAGTTTAAGAATACAAGTAACTTAAAAAAAAAAAGAAATTTCATATGCTATCCTTGAGTTATAATTACTTATCTGAATCACATTTATGGTCTAATCCGTTGTAGAAAAAAAATCCAAAATGTAAAATAGATTTTTTTCGTTATATTGTGGTGCTAAATACGACCCACGCCATATAGTTACTGTTATATCATAATATCTTTTGTAAAAAGTCAAATGCAGCAATAGCAGTGATATCCAATCAATTTTGTTATAACCATTAAAATCATTAGCAAATTACAGCATTTTGTAATGATACATAGCAATAGCAAATCACATAATATAATTTTAAAGAAGACATAAATAACCTCTGAAAGTGTTTTATATTAACAAAACGCTTTGCAAAATTTAACATACGACATTTTGCCAAATTTTACGATTTTGTGAATCTTGGCAATGATGATATTGTGAAAATTAACAAGAAAAATGGGAAGAAACCTCCTGACAATATATTTTTTTCAGTTGAAGCTTTTTTTATAAATCCAGATAATTGGAAAATTTACCTGAATTTTTGGAATGTAATTAATGAACACTTAATTATTAATCACATTTTCAATATTTATTAAAAAATGTACCAATCAATTTTACAAAACTCGAAGAAATGGGCCGGAAATTAGCAACGGTATTAAATTAAAACTTTTAAGCCAATATTTTTAATGTTTTCATGAATATCTTAATAAACTCTATCTTTTTTTCTCAATATTACGTATTTAATTAATTCTCATTTTTTTCTATCTTTCCTAGATGAAAAAAGTACATTTTCTGTATAAAGAATCCAATTAGTTTTCTAAATATCGAGATTTACATAATTTATCAAAAACTTGTTTTAAAGCAACTGCTAATTAGAAAATTTTCTCAAGAGTTTTTGGTTCATAAGGGATTACATTGTTTAAAATGAAAGAGAAGATGTTCCTTCGTATTTTAAAAAAATTAAGATTTTCTGTTTGAATATTTTATTTTAAATAAATAATTTAACAAGAGCTTACCTGGTTTTGGAGAATATCATTTTTTTATTAATCTGATTTGCTTATATATATAATGCGGAATTCCGTTTTGTTTATTTTCTATTATTTTACTTTTTCAGGCCTCAACTTCTTAGTTAAATTCAAAGTTTTGCGTTGAATTGTCATTCTGGTAAGTACGTAGCTGGCTCAGAGGAACAATCTTTAACTGACAAAGCTTGTAAAGAAGAATTGGAGCATGCAATTTTAATTGGATGCTTGAGAAAATAATACCTAAGGCATTGAAATTGCATTTTTGACAGAAGATACTTAGAAAGGCTAAGTGCATTCGTTGGTTGTGTAAAATAAACAATGGGCATTTTTTCAGATTCGTTTTTAACGACCATAAATAATAAGCTATGATCACGAAATTTCAAGAATAGCTGTAATTTTTTTTTTAGTTTTCTTCTACATCTTTGTTTTTTTTTAGATAACAATTATTTAATTCTTTAAAATTTTCTTGCCATTGTCTGGCCACTTCACTTACAAATGTTATTTTATTTTCTTTCTAATATTTTAAATTTCAGCTTCTTTTACACATTAAAAACAATTTCTACTTTTTCATATATGCAAGCATCCACTTAAGTCCTTTTACTCAACACGAATTTGAAAATGGCGAAAACTTTAACCACAAATTTGATTAGTAAAATGATATTTTGCTAAATGGCTAGATTAGCTACCACGCCATCTGGTGGTATACAATGAAAGCTAGCGTTCCTATCTCGGAAACTGGTACGCAATATGAGAGAAAAGTCAACTAAAAAATTGCAAAGTATCTTAGCATGGAATTGCTTTAGTATTGGAAAAGTGCCTTGAGCGCAATAATGCTAAGAACAGAACCTATAAACCTACTGGTCGCGATTTTTATCATTTTTACACCAGAAAAGCGTAATAAATAAGATAGAATTAGTTAACAATTATTAATATATTAGTTAGAAATATTAGTTATCAGCATTGTGCGCGTTTTACAGGTTTTGTTCTATACAAGTTTTTGTCCCATACTAGATCAAAGATGCTCTTTAATTCTGAATTTAATTTCCCCCTATTTCTTGCATTGTTTTGTAAATAATATGCCAACTCCGTTATATACCACCAAATACCACTGTAACTAATCTCATTGAGTAGCGCATGTTCACTATGCTTAGACACCATGTTTGTGGCAGTAGTTGCTGTAGTTATTAAATTAATGTAGAGTAGAAGGAGTTTGGCTGACATCATATATATATATATATATGTAAAGTTAATTGCTTTAAAATTTGGCCTCAACATTTTAATGAACCGAATATTTTAAATATCCTTGTGGTTTAAAAAACTATTTAGACGATTCTGTCTTTTCATTAAAACAAATTATATTTCATAAAAATAAGGTGAAATCACTTTATTTGATTCTGAAGAAAGTAAGCTCATGCAATTCAAATTTTTAATTAAAACATAAAATTGTTCGTTTTATTTCACAGATGATAGTTCTTAACATTCCTTTCAAATGTCTTTATTTTTTCATATTTAATTGCAATTCCAGCTCATTTTTTTAAATTTGGACTTATTACTATCTGCAAATAACGGGAAGACAAAGACCAAAGACAACCATGTAATGGATTCTGCATGATTTCAGTGTCGTTTACATATAACATACAACATTGACTCATAGAAGAAATATTAAAAACTAGCCGCCTTTGGCGACCAGCCGGTTCGCCAGTATTACCGCTCGCTACAATTTTCAATTAAATATTTTAAGTAACTGCTCTCTTAAAGGATTCTCAAACAAAACATTTTTAATCTTCAAATTTTGATAGTCATACCAAAATTATATTGTTTAGATCGTTTCGTTCAATTTACTATATATATTTTGCTAATTTGTTGCCATTTCCGGTAAAACTTCAACTTTAATTAAAAATGTAAATGACGAAATTGCAATTAATATTAAGATATTTTTTAATAAAACCAAGCGTTTTATTTTATTAATCATCTTTATTGTTATTTATTAATTATTATTATTATTGAATATGAGTATTGCAAACAGAATCGCTCGGTATTTAAGTCTTATGTTAACTACAAAATATTTTTCATAGTTTATGTAATATCTCAAACAATAATTGAACAAAAATTTCTGAGATTCAGTATAAAATTCAGTTTTTAGTTTTGCTTTCAAAAAGATTGAAATGAAATCAATAATAATATTTTGTTCCTGCTTATAAAAATATTTCAAAAATTATGAAGTCTAAATTTAATGCAGTAAGGTATCATATTCTGATAAATATTCTGGACACACCAAATTTTAAATAAATGAATGAATGTTTCTATTTTCCACGATGAACTAAGACTTATTTATGAAGTTTTAAATATTAAAAATTTAGAAAAACTCACCATTTTCATAATCTTATGCCAATTAATCTTCAGAAACCTGCGCGCTTATTGGCGTATTTTTTTTGAAACGAACGATGAAAAATCTCAAATTATCCTTTTTTTATTGAATAGTGATATTCGAATCTTCATAAATCAGTCAGTTTAAGTGATTTGAAATTAACTCTTAAAAGTCAGTGATTTAGTTGATTGGAAATTAACTCTATGACCACCATAAAATCTGTGCTTTCTCTTGTGGTGTATGCATTCTCCTTAATATCCGATCGAATAAAACATCACATACAAAAGTACTTACATAGAAGAAAAACATCAAAAGTAAACATAACATTTCAATAGTTGCCAAAAACAAAAGAGAAAAAAATGCAATTAATAAGCAGACGATATTTATAAAAGTACAGATATTTAGACTGGAAAATGAAATTATCTGAAATTAAAAACACGCGCAGACGATATTTACAAAAGTAAAAATATTCAAACCTGAAAAGGAAAATATATGAGTTATTCCATCAATAAATGCCATAAGTTTGTTTACATCTTCATTATTTTATGAGTCATTAAATATCAAAATGGATCCGGGGCTGAATAAACACCCTGTATAGAGAGTGTAAAAGATCATAAAATAATTTTTCTTGAATTTATTTTTTAGAAAAAATAATATTTTATATTTGTTTCATTTCCTACGGACACTTGCCAAAAATTATATTTTTGCAGATTTCATTTCCAAAAAGATTTAATTTATTTTCAGTTAGAGCTTTAATCAATGTGATGGCAACACTTTGAAAAAAGCTATTTTTTTCTCATGAACGCGAAACGTGCTTAATCATCATTTTTATTTTTGACGAAAAAAATTATTGAAAAACATAGTTAAAATATTTATTTAAAAATTCATTAAAAATAGAAATTTAATTTTAAGATTAAAACAGTAGTATCATTTAAAAGATAAATGTTTTATCTTTAACTTCATGTAAAAATCTTTTTGGTGCGGTAATATTTTCGGCAGTTATAGCAGAAACACGTCAAAATTTCGCTTAATTTTTAAATAAAAAAATTCTAGTTAAAAATTCGAAAAAATAACCCCCAGGTGCACATTACCGGCCTCCAAGGTATACAGGTGCCAAATTTGGTAGCTGTAGGTTGAATGGTCTGGTCTGTAGAGCGCCAATACACACACACACACACACACACACATTGAGCTTTATTATAAGTATAGATTTGAAGAATGAATACAGGTCATTTTAATAGTTCTCATGCAATTGAATAAAATATATATCAGAATTTTTTATTACTTATACTGCCTTAAGTCTATATTATAGCTTTTCTTTATATTTCAGCAATTAACTTAACACATGAGGTTTTGTATCATTTGGGAATAAAAATATTGTAATGTTAACAGATTATCATCAGCTATTTGGATAGGTAATTTCACATAAAGGCTTATTTGAATTAAATTTGTGCATTGATTACAATTTTTAACTTAATTTTATTTAATGATAGTATAAAAGATCATTGTAACTTTAATCCACTCATTTTCTTATTTTTGAAAAAATAAATAAATAACATTCTAGTTGATATTTTCCTCAGCAGTTTTTAAATTTTCTAATTGACAAAGCATTTTTATTAGTGAATCGTTATTTATTTCATTCCGATTTTAGAGATTAGCTCTAATTTAAGTAGGAGTGGACAGTATAGATGGAGAAGAATGTTATTTATAATAAAATTTTTTAGTTCATAGAAGACTTCAAATATAATTGCAATCTTGACGAATAATTCAGAATTTTTAATATTTTCTGTGACACTAATCTTTTTTGATTTCTCTCTTTTTATCTCAGTTAATATTTTCTTAGAAATATTATAAAAACAATAAATATAAAAAAATATATTTAGGATAAAATAAGTTCAATATTAAGAAATTAGATTAGGACTTCTTCTTTCTGGCATAGATTGTTACAGAAAATAGAAAATAAAACCCTTTTAAAGCTGTATTAGGATATGAAATAATTCAACTGAGGAAATCTAATTTGCTTTAGTATTGATATGTTTTTCAAAATTATTTGATAATAATTGTTTTTCTTATGCATTTTTTGTTTTCAATTTCAATAAACTGTAGTATTATAACAGATTTTTTCCGCGATTCCCGAAATACAGTAATTGAACACCGAAATGTTAAAAAAAAACCTTTTTTTTTTACTATTTTTGAATAACAATAACATTAGATTTTATAAAATAATCATTAAAAAACGTATGGCATAAAATTTTCAAAATTTTTTGTGCAAGCTGATGTCATGTGTGATTCATTAAAATTTTAAAGAAGTCTGTTTTTTGCTCTTAATTACACTAGCTAAATGAATTCACTTTTTTTCTAGCTGAATAACTGCATTTTCTGTTTAATAATCCAATTAGTTATTTTTCCAAACATCAAGAATTTCATAATTTACAGTAAACTTGTTTTAAAGCAACAACTAATTAAGCATATTTCTCAAGGGTTTTTGATAAATAAAGGAATTTCGTTTCTTCACTGCATAGGTTTCTTTTTACAGAGATGATGCCATTTCGTATTCGGGAAAACTTAAGATTTTTTTTTTCCCTTCAACTTTTTTCAGAAATAAATAATTTAGCTTACACTTACTTGATTCTTTATAATCTCATTCTTTACTAAATAAGATTAATTTATAAATTCAAGAGGGAGTTAATTTGCCTTTTTATTACTTTAATGTTATAATTTTATTTTATTTTTTATATACTCTTACATAATCTCATTTTCTTCATATTTTTCTCTCATATAAGAGTAGATGCTTATTGATGCCAGTGCTATTTTAACTCAATTAACTACTATTCATATCAATCAATTTAATTAATTAAATTTAATTTTGATTCGTTAATGGTGGCGCCATCTGGCAATGAAATAGAAAATATGAAAATTAAAAAAATAATTAACATTAAAGATTAACAGCGGAAGTGGTGTCTATCTACAAAACTTCCTCGCATGCTCTCTAATAAAATTGTTATAATCATTCCTTGGCATAAAATTGTGAGCCTCGGGCTTGGTCATGAATGCCGTGAATGCTTAGATTTTTGAGCTATGCATGAGAATTGTATGCTCCGTATTGTAGCAAAGAAAATTTGTACTTTATCGTTAATTATTAATTACATGATGCTGAAAATTGATCTTTGGTGTTAATGTAGCATTTTTATTCAATTTAGCGTGTGATCTTGGTGATAGATCACGGACATACGCTTTATACGCAAGTATAAGAAAATCGAAATTGTATTTCGTGCGCCTTTTTTTCGAACTATTGAAACTAAAATTTCAAATAAGGACTACAATTGCTGTCGGTAGATCACGAACCAAATTTAATTTATTTAAATTGCAGTGTTTTTGAGTTAATGCGTTTACAAGAATGTCAAAGTACATACCGATAAGACGATCAATCCCTTCATGGATTTGGTTCTAAATCTGCATCGAAACTAAGATGCTATATCTGTATTCTAATATTTAGCTATCTAGAGTTTTACATTTTATAGTTACCATGTTCATATGTAATTGCACAGCCTCATAGAAAGACTTCCTCTGATTGGATTGCGTTCAAAATTTGATAAAATAACTGCAAATTTGGTGTTAAAACTATGTACAAAATTTCTTTTGGCTAATTCAAGCCGTTTGTGACTTATTATATTCATAGAGAAAAAGGCAGACACAATTCCTTAAATATGTTTTTCGAACTTATGTTGGTATGACGTTCGCTTAATTAACGAGTTTTCATTTTTAAATTATTTTAATATTTCCTCTTTGTATGCTTCGAATACAAAAAAATAATAAACAGAATATGGTTATACTAAAATTTTAAAAGAGTAATGTATAAACATTGCATAAAGTATAGTACATTGTACCGGGTGTCCAAAAAGTTCCCGTACTCCAAATTTAAAAAAATCATTGTCCATGATTTTTTTCAAGTATATTAAATTTTATCGTCTTCTAACCGTTGCATAAATTCTTTAGTTTTTATCGTTTGCTTTTAATCGAGCTCAAGTTGTACGAGAATAAAGTTTATGCTATTTTGTTCGGCATTCTGAAATGAGTTTATCACGCAATCAGAGAATTGTGCTGCTTGAGGCTTATTTTGAATGTAAATCGTATGAAAGATGTTTGGCGAAATAAATATCCAAATGGTGCAATACCGAGTAAAGATACGCTATATCGGTTCGTTCGACGATTTCGTAATACAGGTTAGGTGGAAGACAAGCACAGGAGTGGAAGACCGAAAGTTCTTACACCAGCCTTTCTGCAAGACGCTCAACAAAAGATATTGCAAACTCCTCAAAAATCCGTGAGGCGTTTGGCACAAGAAATTGGTGCATCTCGTGGATCGACACATAATGCTTTAAGAGCTTTGCATTTTCATGCTTATCGTGTAAAAATGGTACAGGAATTAAACCACTGGACAATGAGAAGCGGTTTCGTTATTGCCAATAGTTCAAGAGATTTATTCGCAACAACATCAATATTTTCGATAAAACATTTTTCTCCGACGAGGCATGGTTTCATTTAAGCGGTTACGTGAACGGACAAAACTATCACTTTTGGTCAACGACCAATCCTCATTCAGTAATGCCAAAACCTTTACATTCTCAAAAAATTGGCGTATGGTGTGCTGTATCACGCAAAAGGATTGTTGGACCTCTATTTTTCGAATCAACTGTTGATGGTTCAGTATATAGGGAATTTATTCAGCAGTTTGTGGCATTGTTAGAAGTGAATGAACGATATTCTTGGTTCCAACAAGATGGTGCAAGATGCCATACGAGTAATGAAACCATGGGCATGCTTGAAGATTTTTTCGACTTATCTCAAAAAATCTTTGCCCACCTCGATCCCCTGATCTGACCATCCCGGACTTTTTTCTGGGGGGATATTTAAAGGACAAAGTTTAGGAAGGTGATCCTAAAACAATAGATGATTTGAAAATCACAATTACCAAAGGATACGAGAAATCACTCCCAGCATGTTAAAACGCGTTTCGAAAAATATGCGCAAACTAGTTCAGCTTTGTCTTTAAGAAAGGGGCGGACATTTTGAACATTTATTATAAATGTAAGTTCAGTATTTTTTTCTTAGTTATGTTAAAAGTGCTTTTTATCATTGGCATAAAAATAATTCTTTTTAAACCTGTTGTTTTTGTAAAATAAATTCACAAATCATCAGTACGGGAACTTTTTGGACACCCGGTACATAGTGTAGTGAAGTACTCTAATAGAATGTCAGCGTGTAGCAATCTTCACAAATTGAACACTCGTCCATTCAAATTTTACTTGAAGTAGAATTTTTCACAATTTCAGATGGTTCTAGAACCACAGGCAAAGGCAGTTTTTGTTACTAAAAACATCTCAAGTGACTCTCTTGACCAATTTGACCACTCGTCGCTAGGAAACAGACAACTTACTACTAGACAATTTATTACTAAACTACCTGTACTACTACTAGAATACCCTAGAATTGAACAAAACGTCATATCGACTTCAGATATTATGATTTCTTTTAGATTCAAAAGCACAGTTAGAATTACAGTAATTAAAAAATTCCCCAGATAACTCATTTGATGAGTAAGTTGACTGAATTTCTTCTCATTTTCGGTTCTTTTTTCTCTGGAGCAAGAAAATATTATGAGGTACTGCTTTTACTCTAAACTGAATAAATATATTACGAGTGTTTTTAGCAATCTTAACAATATCGATTGAATGACAAAAGCAAATGATATAAAAAAAATTCTCAATTTTGCAGAATCAAATTCCATTTTAATGAATTTGATGCTCAAAATCTAATAAACTAAAAAAAATTGTCATATCACTACACTATAATCGCTATATTATAATCGTTATATTGTAATCGCTATACTATAACCTATATGATCCAAAAATATAAAACAAATTCCTCAAAACTGGAGGGTAATACAAAATTTTTACAAATATATTCGTTTTCAATGTCCTGAATTCTATAATAAATACCCAATGCATATTGAAGAACAGAAACCTTACTAATATTTTTTAAGTTTTAGTCCTTTTGTAGAATGATGTATCTTTTTTTTAACTCTATAAACAAGTTGTATTTTTTACGAAAATTCTAATATGTTCAATACCATATGAGAAAATAGGTATTAAACCAGGAGAAAATGATGAGAAAACAAGCATGAAAGAAAGAAAACAAAACAGCATCAGTTACTAGTAGTGAAGCTAATTATATTATTTTTTTTATACAATCAATTACTTAAAATAGAACAAAATAAGGACAAAAACACTTATCTTCTTTTATTTCTCAGATACTAATGACATCTTGAAATGCAAAAATAATTATAAAATCAGACAAGAAAATTGAAAAAGTTCTACTAATTCTGTAGAAATGGCGATTATATTAAAATAAATAATTGTGAAATAAACAGACAGTTTCAAAAAGCTCAAGAGCAGACGATTTTTATTATGATAATACATTTTAAAAAATCGCTCATTTATATGCAAAAGATAAAAAATAAAAATAATCTTTTTCGAAATTCATTTTCAAATTAACTCTAAAATGCAATTATTCTGATTAAAAATTTTAATAAATAATTATAATCATCTTTTAGTTTATTTTTTAAATTTTAACTATGTGTTAATTATTATGTATTAATTAAAATACATTATGTATAATTATGTATTAATTATGTAATAATTATGTATTAATTAATTATGTATTGATTATGTAATAATTATGTATTAATTAATTATATATTAATTATGTAATAATTATGTATTAATTAATTATGTATTAATTAAAATTGATTCAGCAAATGAATAACTGAAAAAGACTACTTGTTGGTTATCACATTGGTGATAAATTCAAAAATTACCTCACCATAGATTTGAACCCAAATTCTCATTTTTATTTGAGAACTCAAGATTTTGTATCGAATCTCTATAATTTATAACTCTAATTATGATATCATATATCATAGCATGCATCTTGTGCTTTAATATTTTTGATTTGGCATCTATTGGCTATATATAAGAGAATCTGTAGTAGGATTTACATTTTCAGCGAGCCATACGCTATATTTAAGACATTTTTCTTGGACTAAATGGCTAAATATGGTTTGTCTGTTTTGTGATATTATTGAAGCAATATAATTGCTAAATTATATCTTTTCATGTTATTATTACCTTGACAGAATTTCATTAAAATTAGTATACGGTTATTTCTGTTACAGTATTTCTTGTGATTATTTCTTAATCCATAGAAATAATTATACAAGTCCTTTGTTTCTGAAAATAAACAAAACAGTTAATTGAATCAGAAATAATGACACTTAAAAGGTTCTACCAAAGAGAATTATATTTATTTTCTTTTAATTATCACTGTGCTCATTTAAAAAATAATGTTCATTATGCACAGAATTAGAAACATCTGTTGCGATTCTAATAGCTTTTTTGAACAATTAATGTAATTTCTACAGCCGATGTATGAACTAACGAT
>JAPMOR010073794.1:0-38217 GCA_026543865.1 Argiope aurantia | reverse complement strand
TTTGAACAATTAATGTAATTTCTACAGCCGATGTATGAACTAACGATCGAATTGTTTCATAAATGGTTACATCAGCAAATTAAATCATCGATTTACTGCTTTGTTTTATTAGATTGGACCTAAGAGAAACGAAACTGGAACTAATAGAAATTGCTGGAATTACCATCAGGATGAAATTACCTCCGACAGAAGAAGTAATCAGCGAATGATACGGCAATTACTTACGAATAAAAAAAATGAGACAGGTATTCTTGCAGATAATAAAGGAAATGAATCTGAGCAATAAATAAAAAAAAGTTATTATATTCGGGATTCGTATGGATTGTTATGGAAAGAATGTCTTATAATTATTTCAGAGTGATATTTTGTTTTGTTTTATGAAATATTGTGTTTGCGTTGAAGCACAAAGTGGATAAACAAATAGAAAAATCAAATTTTGAGGGAATGAAATAAGTTTATCTGTGTGAAAAAATAACAATAAGAAAATGTTATTTTCTATGAAAAGAAAAAAAAAACTTAATGGCATGATAATTTTTTTTTTTTTTGCATTCATATTTTCGGTAATTTGTTTGACGCAAAAATTATTAGAATTGCTCTTTCAGAGCATATAGCTGGACTAAAAGTACTAAATCTGCCGCATAGTTTTTGCTTATGCAATAAATAATCATTAAAAAGGGTTTATAAACTATTGATTAAATATTAATTAATTAAAAAAGACATCGAATTTTAATTGCTGTTTTTCAATAACTTCAGTACATGTAAATGCACAAAATCAATTTTCATACAATTTAAAAATACAAACGAAAAAAAGCATTTCAATGATTAAGTTTTCTCAGTATGATTTTATATCTGATTTTAATAAAGATGTCAAAACTTAATTTAGGGGCAATTTATAACAACAAGTTTTATAGTTGAATTGTTATTACTTCATTAAAACTTTTATGCATTTGGTTTAAATACTATTTACGATATGATAAAAAAAATGTGCCTTCTCCTAGCATTTATTTAATTGCAAACTTTCCCCTTTTCTTTTAGTAACTATGAAAACGTTCTTTTTGGCTACCATAATTTCAATAAATTGCTTCGTTACGCTGAAAATGCAGCAACTGATGCAATCAAGTGTAAAACGTTAACATGATGCATTGTTTCAAATTTGAGTTTTAGAAGTTCTTCCTTTAAGCTTTTTCATAAAAAAATTTATTCTTGTGGCTAAATAATAAACTCTTTAATACAATTTTATAAAAGTTGTTTTTGAATTCATTTCAAAGCGATCACCGTTTTTCGCTTTGTGCAAAAACTTAAAAGATTGCGGAAAGAAAAGAAAATTTCCTGAAAAAAGTAATATTAATAAAAAAATACTTAACAATATTATTGTTTCATCAACACTATATTATTGTTTCACGATAAAAAAATATCCAAATTTCACTTGCATACCTTCTTTGGAAATCGTCATAAATTTGAGAATTGATTTTAAAAATGCTCTACTATACTATCAAATCCTTCGCATTTTCAACGTAGTAGATTGATGCCAGAAATGAACAGTTACTAATTAGATGACTGAGTTTTGAATTTTAATTCCATGTGAATCAAACATGTTTTCTAAAATTCATCGAATTTTAAAAACTTTTGAGAACCTCAATAAATGAAAAATTAAATTAAATGAATTTACTCTGCTCATCATCATGTTTACGTTATAAAAAAACGATTCAATGCTAATTTAATAATGATTAAATTATTATCGATCAATGTTTATTCAATGATAGTTTTTTATATAGATGGTGGAATTGATTTATTAAAGTCTGGGAATTAATTAATGTGAGTCAATTATCTATCAAATCTATCAATTATATATAACAATTATGTATCAATCTTTGAATTATCAAATTTCCTATCAAAGAGCAACTTTTCATTTGAGGTTTGTTTTTGCAATACCAAGGCAAAACTGATGCCAAAATTTGTTAAAATTGCATAATTTCGAAGTACATATAACATTTCATAACATTGCAAATGAAAAAAAAATTTGAAGGGCTTACATAATATATAAGAAGTTATTTCAACTTATGGAGGTAATGATCGAAAATTATTTGGGTGATTTAGTGTCTGCATATCTTTTCTTCAAATTTTTTTTGTAGTTTTACTAATGTGACATTTTTCTTAGTTTTCTCGAAATAAATTTAATCTCATAACCAAATTTTGCTGAAACTAACTCTCTTCTATTTATCCCTTTTTAAATTACACCAAAAATATTTAGAGTATCTTAATTATTTTAAAATCTCACTTTTATGAATATTCTTCTTTTACTTTATCTTTCGCGATGCAGGGAATTAAAACTAATTTATAGCATCTCTTGTATTTCTATAAAAAATAATCCAGCTTCCCAGAAATGCTTTTAAGAGGATTTATTTAAAAATCTACATAAATACTGGTAGTGTCATTTTTTTTAGTATTTATCCAATTAAGATCTATAAATGATACTGCAACTTAAAAATTAATTGCGTTTTAAAATTAAAAATTAAATATTTTGAATGTAAGCTTCTAGTTCACAATATCGTTAAACGATAATGTCTCGTCATCGCTTTCCTTGATTGCATCAGCCTTTGCATTCTATGAGTAATGTTTATAACACTCTCTTGTTCGAAAGAAAGCCAATTTAAAATCATTAATAATAAAAGTGAGGTTAAAAATAATATTGTTTATTTTTTGAACAATCCTTTATTACTGAAGTATGAAATTTAAATTGAAAGAAAGCAAAGTCTTTTTGCAAAAATACTGTACGGAAAAATTTGACGAATGAATAATCTCTCCATAAACAGAAAGACATTACTGCAAATCGCAAATCAACCTAATTTTGAATACAAAATAGTTTATTAAAGTTATAGAAATAAATACCTGGAAATAAAATTAGTATCTCAAAAATGCAAATTTCTTCGAATTTTAAGGCAATATAAAAATTATTTTTCTGCTATATTGCTCAGCACTCATAGAGAGAGAGAGAGAAAAAAAAACTAAATGAAAATTTTTTAATGAATTAGAATAGAATCAAAACATACGAAAGACTTTTTTATTGAGCACCGGTTACTCATCATGTAGTTACAGGCCAAATTTAGAAGCTCTTAAGACCATCAGTCAGCTATGTAAAGTATTTTGAATGATTTTGAATCATGCAACGTACAGTAGTAGTAGTTTGTACATGCAATGTACAGTAGTAGTAGTTTGTACATGCAATGTAAAGAAATTTTCATCATTAATTTTATGGCATAATAATAATTGAATTCTTATTCTTGATTAATTCAAAAATTAGTGTTCTCAATCTAATCTATTAAAGGAAATCCTGTCTATTAAGGACTAGCCGCCTTTAGTGACCAATTGCTCTGTTGTTAAGTTAATATCTTGTGCATAGCTTAATATTCATGATTGTCACAACAAAAGAGAAGTTTGTTTGATGAAGTCGAAATCTCTGATTTGTCAGTTGTATTAAAAAATAATGCTTCTATATAATCTATTATATATTCCATATTTATTTTATATTGAGATATTGTAATGGTAATGTAATTTCATTTTCCAATTTCTTATATTTACTGTTCATGTGAACAAAAATAAATAGAAATGTTGGTATACCCGTAACGCTACGTTAAGGTGACACTTTCTTTTAAAAACAGTATTTTGCACATTAATTGGGGAAAACACAGCACTTTTCACAAAGCCTGGTGGTATGGTCTGGGCCCCAGAACTCGGGGACTGCAGGTTCGAGACCTGATTCCATCAAAGAACCGTCGCGTAAGCTGGAATGGTGTGTTCATGTTAAATCCATCGGGACCAAACGTCCATTAGCTAGTGCGGTGTGGAAGTTTAGAGAAGGGGATGACGGCTCAGGTGTCAACCTCGTAATCTGATCACGGTTCAAAATTACGAGCTCTGTTTTAGAAGTAGTCCTAGAGTTGCTTTAAAAAAACTGGACGTTAATATAGCTGAACTGAACACTCTTGTCATGAGAACCATTGAAATAATTAGTTTTCCTGTAAGGAATCTACCAAAAATGATTTCAAAGCCATGCAATATTTATAATAATGAATCAAAGACCAACAGTAGAAAATAATTAAGATTAGAAATATTCTGCTGATCATCAGTTAAAGTTCCTTAAATTTTTTTACTCAATTATTTTATTAATTTCACTTTTGTTTATTATGTTATTTTGCTTTTTCAAAGGAGTCAGCAGACGCACGCATCGGAGACAAATTAATTTCCATCCTTTTACATTCATAAAAACCGTTCTTTAAATACATGAATTTTAAATGATATTTTATTTATCTAATATAAAAAAATAAGAAGGCATTTTAAAAGGAAAAAATATATCAGTTTCTCAAGAAGAATTTAATCTTGAAAGAAGAAAAAAAAATCCATTTTAAATATAAAAACAAACACAAATAGATTAAAAAAAATTGACAATTTTATAAATAGAGCAAAACTAAAATCAACCCATTTTCTTAAAGTATATTAAGAATTCAGACTGCCCCTTTATTTTAAATATTTTCTACTAAGTTCTCCATTTTATGATATTATTTTTTTCAAAAGTTTATATCACTTTCAAAAACGATATGCTTAACTGAACAAATATTCTATTTATTCCCATGTATTAAAATATATATTTAGAAACTTATGTTAACATAGATTTTGACAACATAGATCATTTATACGAACTACCGAGGTATTTCAATTATATGTTTACATAAGCTTTAACTGACTCTACCGTAACATTTCAGAGATTTGGTACAAATAGAAATCTCGAACTCATTTTCCTTTCATATGCATTCATGTGACAGAATTTTACGGCCTCCCAGAATCTGATCTATGGATTTAAAAGCACATAATAATCGAAGTGGAGTTTATGGAAGAAGAAAATACGATTGGAGAACTTCACCACTTTATGGTGGGCTATAAAAACGATATGAAATCTATACATATGTTTACAATGCATTATATATTTATGCATGTACATTTTTTATTTTCTGCTATAATATATTTTAGTTATAGCTGAACATTTTTAGAATGCTTTTGACATATTTGATAAATGCGAAAAGTTTAAGTTATTTTGGAATTGTTTCAGATAAAAAATGTTTTAACTGGTATTGTTTGAGTAATTACGAAAACTTTGAAAAAATAAAGACAATAGACATTTAATAATTCTACTGTGATAATGTTTTTAATGCCATGCACCTTATATTCTTCAACATAATTGATCGTTCTCTTATTTTGCCATCAAAATACAAAATTCATTTGTCATCAAAATACGAAATCCTGTATACATGTTATTGACGAATGAAGTAAAGTTTATTGGTGTTTATTTAAAAGTTTAAAAATCAGTCTTAATATTTTTCTAGGTGTAAAAAAGTGGATTTGAAAAGTTTTATCAAAAACAAACATTTTTGTTCACAATTATATGAGTTGTTTTTTTAATCTCCGCATGGAAACTATTTTTCAATAAAAATGAAATATTTAAAATTTCAATATTTTTGCTTTCTCTTAAATGTAGTATAGAGAAAATATTGTAATTGTCAAGAGAATTCGAACTTGACATTTTGACGAATCTCTACGTTTTAGACCTCCTTGAGTTCGAAAAACACATATATGGAAAATGTCTGTCTGTCTGTGACACAGATAACTCAAAAACGCTTTAAGCTAGACCGAGGAAATTTGTATCTTGCCTTTACTACAAATTTGCAGAATTTTATCAAATTTTGAGTAAAACCTGTTGATACAAGTGTGTAAGAACAAATTTCAGCCGGTCAGTCAATAGAAGTCTGACTGCCCGGCTGTTTGAATATAACATGATAACTATAAAACAAAGAGAGCTAAATGGATAAAATTCGGAACACAGATTTAATATCTATAGTGTAGACAACCATCAAATTTTGAGCCAAATTCAATGAGCATTGACCGTCTGTCGGTCTGTACTTTCAGAAATATATAAATGTGATAACTCAAAGACGCAACGAGTTAAATATATAAAATTTGGTATGGGATTTTGTGACTACAAATATAGCTTTGCATCAAATATTTGTTTCAATCAGTTGGGAAAAACGCATCTAACACACATAATTCAATTTTTGGATACTTTTAACTGCATGTCAGGGATTAATCGCCAAAACACTCGCCAAGCATCACATTTAAATGGCTAAATTTGCGCCAAACGTTAATATTTCTTAAATATTTGTACGCCAATGTTATGGAAAGCATTCTTTGAGAGAATGTCTTTATTAGAGAGTATGAATCCTCGCCAAACTGAAATGTTGGTGTAATTCTGTTTTGATGGCACTATTCATAATTCATAAGCTATGATTTATATCGGTCTGCGAAAATGCGAAGTGCTTTAAATGTTTAAAAAATGGCCAAAGTTATTATAATCAATATTTTCTTATTAAAAGTTTTCAAATCACACTTAAAAATTCTTCATATGTAAAAATAAGAGTTCTAAGCTTTCATCAAATGCAAATATATTTGTTCGCAGTCATATGAGCTTTTTAAAATCCTTCCCTGAAAACTACTTTCCAATCAAAATAAGATATTTAATGATTCAGGTCTTATCCGTTCAGGAAATATAATCATCGATAGTTGAAGCTCTATCGTTATTTCGTTTTGGCGCCGCCATTAATCACTAAGGAAGGTATTCATGTGGAAAATCTGAGACGAAAATTTATTGTCTTTTATCTTAGAATGGTACTATTTATGCATTATTATCAAATATTCCTGGTTGAACAGGAACAGTCTGCTATTAAGTCAAGATATACGCTTTCAATCAGTTAAAAAAATATATCATTTATCTTTCTAACAGAAACAAATAAATGTATATATATATAATCTCGGTATATATTAGAAAAATAGTATTTGTGGCGAATTGATAAAGTAAGATTTCAATACATTCAGCATTTATTTTCTAGTGTATATAAAGGTTTACTGTTTCACAATGAAACATAAGCACATGCTTTTTTTTCTTCCATATTCGCAACAAACATAACATTTGTCAATATAGAAATATTATTCCAGATAATTTACAAGTTTTATATTCTCTTGAAATGTAAATTAATTTAGAATCGTAGTAGAATTCGTCTTTTTTTTTTTGGCAATCAAAATAGTATTCCACCTTTCTTTTTGGCTTGTCAGTTGAAACGGCGACCAAACGTGCCAAGAAAAAATTTCGCCAATTTGGCGATTTCAATCGTCAAATATGTAGCATGTGAATCGCACGTTCAAAAATTTTCATAATATTTGTTCTAGGAATTAATTCATGCGGTTTTACAAGAGATGGCGTAACCAGCTTATTGTTCCATAGTTTCGTTTGTTCAAACATGCATTTAAAACTACTGTTATTGTGCATCTAGTTTAGTATATGCCATTTGGTTTAAGCGTAAACAACAATAATTTTTATTCAGCTGAAAATGTCAAATTTTGTGCCTGATAAAGTGTTTTTGCGGGGGTTCTTCTTCATTACTTTAACATGAAGAAAAGTGCTACCGAAAGTCATCGTATTTTGGTGAAAGTTTATGGTGACCTTGCTCTAGCTGAGCGAACGCGTCAGAAGTAGTTTGCAAGGTTTAAAAGTGGTGATTACGGCTTGGAAGACCAAGAACGACCTGTACAGCCAAAAAAATTTGAAACTCCTGAAACCTGGTGACACTATTAATGGAGAACGTTATCGACTTCAGTTGATGCGTTTGAAACAAGCTCTGGCCAGAAAACGACCAGAATGGGATAAGAGACATAATAAACTTATTTTTCAACATGATAACGCTCGACCACATGTCTCAAAACCGATCAAAACATATCTGGAAAATGTCGAATGGGAAGTGTTACCCCACCCACCGTATTCACCAGACATTGCTCCTTCAGACTACTACTTGTTTGATTGCATGAATAACGATTTGCTTGGACAGCGGTTCACTTCTTCAGAAAATATTGAAAAATTGATCTCTGATTGGATCGCTTCGAAAAGTGAGGAATTCTTTCGACACGGAATTCGTAAATTGCCTATTCGTAAAAAAGTAGTGGCTAGCGATGGACAATATTTTTGATAATGTATGTATGTATTTTGCTTTTGAAATAAAGCTTTAATATTTTATTAAAAACCGCACGAATTAATTCCTAGACCAAATTGATAATAATGCACTTTAGTATATGTTTATAATTTGGCGTAATTTTTTCTTGGTGCTTTTTGAATGCCGTTAAAACTAATTTGTACCCTGATTTCTGATAAATTTGAAGATTCGGAATTGTTTGAATTGTAAAACTCGTTTAGCAACCTTTTATATTAATAAACAGTAAATAATCCTTTCCCCTCCACAGATAAAAGATATATTACATTATTTACTAAGGTATTTAAATGCTAATTTCTTCTCATTGGTGAATCTTAGTATTATTCACACGCTATTGGCGGGGTGAACCAAATTTTAGTTAAAAAAATGAGGAGTCACTCTCTTGACAATGTATCTGGCGATTAATCACTATCGTGTGTTTAATACCTAAGTGCCTTTAATAAAATGTATGGTCAAGAAAAAAAAAACCATATGGTATATTTTTGCTAACGGTGCCCACAATCATTGCTGAGTTTTAACATTCACGCAATAATTTTGGTATCAACTTTTATTCCAAAGAATCATTCATGAATATCGTTGCTAAAATTTGGCAAATTTTTGTTCCCATTAAGGAAAAAGCAGTAAATAAAGATTTTTTTTTAGTGAAACAGGAGAATCAGGAAACAGATTATCAACAAGACAAAAAGTAAAATTTTAGCCAAGCCTATCAAAACTCGCCAAGAAAGAAACACACATAATGTGAAAGTTAAGTAAAAAATTAACATATTTGGCGACTTAGTCATAAAAAAGTTACAACCTGGTATGTACTTATCATCTGTATATGATTCTCTTATATATATTGTATTATATACTGTTGTATCTTTTATTATGTGAATGGTTCTCAAAGATTAAAAAGAATTGCAAAATAACCCTTTTGGCTGCTATGATTTATGTAAATTCTCAGCAAGATATATTCTAGCATAAATAAAATATTTTCTAAAATGCTAGCTATGAGATTCTTAAGATGTGAACTTTATTTCAAAGTTTTTTGGTGAAGAAAAATTTAATGGTGAAGGTTTGGCGTTTCGTTGGCGAATATAAATAACAGATAAACGAAACGTTTATTAGTTTTTAGTAAAAAAGATGCTTGTTATTTGGTGAATTCTGGCTATTTTACGTTTAATTAATAAATACTAATTTTTTTGGTTAATTTATATATAATTTAGATAATTCTATAATTGCTTACTTGGGATTTTCTCGTTCCCAACATTGTGAATTTGACATGGTCAGCCATCTTGATATTTAATTACATGTTTTACACCCCAAGTTTTAACGCCTAACCTCTTCCCTCCACTTCAACCTACACTTAAATTAGTATTTGTAACATTTTATTGATATCCAAATACTGAATCAAAATAGAAAGATAGCAGTGATTTATTGAAAATTTTGCATATGTAATTGATAATTAATTGCCAATTCAATTATATAAAAATTACATCACTGATTCACCATTAAAGAGTAGTTGATTACAATGGAATACCAAAAAAATGTTTGTGAATGCTATAAGTTTAAATAATACAAAGCCGACTAACATATGCTACGAAATGAATTAAAATTGCACATTTTTTAAAATATAGGAATCAGTAGTTATTATAAATAATATTCCTTTACTGATAAATTGATTCACCTCTGTTAGATCTTAAAACGCATTTCTTCAATAGTATATAAAATAAAGAGAGCGTGATTGCTGCTAATTAGTATATTCCAGAGGATATACCACCTGGAGGATGAATTACCCTAATTCTGCTGTGAGAAGTACCTGACAAATACGGATTAATAGGAATTCCCTCGCCTGTTATTGGATTGCGTTTAGCGAATACCCTGCTTTTGACTTTCAAAGAGTCATCAGCTATAACCTTTGAATGTGAAATCATCTCAGATCTGCAAGCTTTGCTTTTGATCTCTTGTACAGAACTCATTCTGGAAATGACTGGATTAGATTTGTTCCAGCTTTTGACTTCAGTTAAAGCACCTGTTATAGGGTTGCGAATGAATTTCTTTTCTCTCTCTTTCTTCGTATTCATTTCAGAGTCAGCAAATGTTTTTCTGCTGTTAGAGCTATTATTGGTAGTCTTTGTTGTAACATTGGAATTTAGAGTCATATTAGAGGCCTTTATTTGTTCAGTATTATTATAGCTTTTATCAACTAAGGATTCATTGTTTTGGCGAGAATATTGGCTGCTTTCCTCAATAGATATGCTCTCTGATAGGGTGTTATCTTTTATATTTAGACCTTTGAAGTTATCTCCTACTAAATTCATATCACTTTTAGATGGTTCTTTTGCAGAATAGTTTTTATGATTTTCTGTAAGAACTGACGTACCTGAAACTGATTTTGTTGGAGTATGAATGTTATTTAATGGTTTACTACTGTCATTCGATGATGATAAGGTAGAATTTGGCGTCACTTGAGACATATCCATGCTGGTTACCGAAGACAGTGAAGTATTTCTGTGTTCTGACTTGTAAAGATGGCTGTCCTTTGATTGGTGTTGATTTAACAAGTAATCGATTACAGAAGAAGTTCCTTTAAGTGACTTAATTAGGGATTGCTGACGAGTCTTCAATCCAAATAGGTCGCTGCAGTCTCCTCCAGGAGGTTTCAGAACTCTAGTACTCGGTACAGTAGCACCCAATCCAATAAAAAATTTGTTATTAGACATGGGTTTTCAAAACAAAAATGTCTTCAAAATTTATATCTAATCTCGTGAGATTGCTTTTCGAATTTAAGGTTAACGCATTAGATTTTAACTGTTTCATTGACATAAATCTTGAAAACAAATAACAAAAAATTTCAGTATCGAATGAACCTAGGAAAATTTTGAAATATGCGACTATTTTAAAGATGCTATTATTTAATCATTTCTGAACTATTTATCATATAGTAGGTAAAAGCAGTTAAATGCAGTGATGTTGCATTCAGTTCATGCATAAACAAGTAAGTAATGGAAATAACTGTGGCTGCAAATTTAATAAACAAAACAAAACAAAAATAGATATTATTTACGGATACAAAATTTGAGAGAATATGCATAATGTGTGATAAGAGTAGTAAGTAGTCTTAATCAGTGCAGAATTTGGTAGAACTGAAGTCAAGAACTGAAATGAATTGAATTCAACTTTAGTTTGATACTATTGGTAGATTTCAAGAGCAAAGCGTTTAACTGTAAAATTTTATTTTCCTATGAAGTAACTGACTTTCTGATTTATCACTGCTGACCAAATGTCACTCAATATTTGCATTCGGCTTAACTTTGAATCTATTTTCAGCTTTTACATCATGAGGTTTGCTTATGTTGATCATTTTGTTATGTAAAACTGTACATTTTTTATCATTATTTAAATTTATAATGAATTCTAGTAATATTTTAAAAACAAATGCCATAAAATTATTTAGCAATAATAATAAAATAGTTAGGAAATCTGCTAGATCAAATCTGTGCCAAGTGTCGTGGACTGAGAGAGGGTCACAAGCAAGCCAATTAAACAGCCAAATAAAAAAGTTTGCAAAAAAAATTTTTTTCAAATGAATTTTAAAATAATACAATAATCTTAACATTTTGTCAATTATAATTGGACAATTTCCTATCAATTTTACTACTTTGACATAGTTAGCATTTTATTTATAAACAAATTTCTACTTAAAACAATACTGTCCGCCAACGTGAATGCCGGGAAATGATGAATCGTAATAAAATAATAAATACATACTTTTAAATAAAGCTTCTAAAATAAAAAAAGCGAACTCAAATTAAACCATTAACATATTAAATACATTTAAAAAAATTGAAATATGAAAATGCTGAATTGATCTGTTTAGTAAATGGATGCACATATACTATTAATGCGAATAGGCTAGGACTACAAAATTCCTATATCCGGTTCATTATATTCTTATATATTTGGTTTTTTTTTCTCCATATTTCTAGTTAAAATATAAATTAAAAAACAACAACAAACGAATAGCAGCTATCTTTCGAAAAGTTTGTAATATCACACACATTAAAAAAAATATATTTTCAAGCAAAAATATATTTTAACGTTCTTTCATATTTATTTTTGGAAAAAATTTAAACCAGCTGCAGTGGTCTTTTCGAAATTTTTTCGCGTACTCTCTAATGAATGCACTTGGATATTATTAATCGTAGGCGATAGCCAAACAATAATTGCCAAAAAATATATTGTGAAAGTTGGTGATTTTTTGGCGAACAATAGCACGGATCTGTATAATATAAAAATATTAGAAAACCAAATATGCATCTTGATTGTTTCATCCAGGTCGATTGAAACTAAAATTTATCACAGAACTATAATTGCATTTACAGAGTTACATATCAAATTTGACATATTTTACTCTTTCCATTTTTGAGTTGTCGCATTTACATGACTGTAATAGTACAGACTTACAATAGTCAATCCCTTAATTGATTTGATTTCCAGTTTGATTTTTCGAATACTTCTACTTTTTAGATATTATATATGTATATGAAATTTCATTCATATTGGCCACTTTGTTTTGTATTTCCTTATTCGCTTATATTCAGACAGCCAAACAGATTTCCTTTGAATGGGTTCCTTTAAATATTTATAGAAATCTACAGATTTGGTGTAAGGGCAATAAACCAAATTTCATACGTCTAGCTCCAAGCGTTTTTGAGTTAACAGGCTCATAGACAGATAATTTCTAAAATGTCTTTTTCCGATTTGGGGAGGTCTGAAGCATCGACATTAGACAAGATCTCGAATTCGATTTTTTCGATTGCAATACTTTCTTTTTGTATACCTCGAATAAAAGATTTGGTTTCGCTTGTTTTAATGGCACTAGAGCCAATTTAGCCATACTGAGCAAAACAATCTTAATTTTTTTAGATCATAGTAAAAAATAACGAATATTTATCGCAGTAGGACCAAACTGGCTTTTGTGCCATTAAAAAAACAAATCAAACCAAATCTTTTATAGAAAATGCAAAAAAATGAAAATTAATATCATGGTTAAATCGTCTGAAAGACAATGATATCTAGAATAATAAATGCAAGACGATTTGCAGGAATCGATACATCATGAAGGTAATTCTAAGATGCGATCAATACGTGACAAATTGCACCGTACTGCAAAACAGCTCCTTTTACGCCTTTGAATACTTTTTGTCGCTCGTTCAGGGAGGGTGTGTCACGGCAGACTATTCCAAAAAAAGCGAAAGAACACCGTATTAAATCCAACCGTCTTTATGACCGATAAAGCCACGGCGTTATGGAGAAAATGGTTTCTAGGGCACACCCTGGGCATTAGTGTCCTTTAAATGCTATCAAAATCGGCTCATTGCTCGTGTTCGCGAAATGTTTTTATGGATGTTAGGGTCTCGTGTTGCGTCTTTTATTCACGCAATAAATGTAAATTACATCTCTCGTCCATGCATTTTCGTATTACGCTTGAATTGCGGCTGTGGTGAACGCGACTGAAATAACAACGATGCTATTTTACCATGTGGATAAGTAAAAGAAGTTTATGTTGTAGGATTAATGGATGACTTATTGTGCTTATTACAAAACGAATGTCTTTTGATCTGTTTGCAGGCGTCATTCATGAAAAGGCAATCGAAAGTAACAGATAAGTAGTATCAAGCAATTTGATCACAGGTTCGCTACTACTGGAATATTCTGGAAGCTATGGTATTTGTGATAAAACCTACTGAATATAATACAGTTTTATTTTAAAATTATATTCTAATGTTTATAGATTCTTTGTGAAACATCCACAGTTCGCAAGAATGTAGTTAAAGTTGTGCAGTTATAAAGCATAAAAAAAGTCGTTACAAGTTGAGTATTACAAGAGTGAGATATTTAAAACTGAAAAAAGTTCGAAAATACCAAACGACATTTTCGTTTAAATTAAAACTGATAACATCCAATGGAGTGTACTTCAAAAATGAAGATGACAAACTTTCTGTATGGTGGTTGGTTCTTGTTACCCTGATGCGTACAGAAAAAGGTGGCAAATGGCTACCTCCCATCGATGACGTGACGTACTTCCTTCTGGAAGCGCTGGATACCCTGGTAGGTGATGGCCCTTAGGACTCGACTACAGTTCCCACTAGTGTTGCTGTCACGGTGGTCCGGCAATTCAGTTTTTTTCTGTATGCCTTAGGGCGGGTTGGAGTTGTCAATTAGTGATTAAAATTGAGAAATGAAAAATAAATTAGTAGTGCCATCTGAAAGTGACGTTATTTCAAAAAAATATCGAAAAGGCGGTAGGGCTTGAATTTTATTGATTACTTATGCGGGCTTCGAAGTTCCTACAAGATAATTTTTTCATGCCACTGACTAAATCTTAATTTTATTTTTAAATTCCGCATATCTTTATCCTCTTTTTCTATTTTTCCTATAATAAGGTGTATATATGTGTGTGTGAGAGAGTATGTGTTGGCTCTTTATTGACTAGATTGTTTGATTACAGCTACCACTTTGGGCTCATATATTATTTAGAGTGTGAGATTGTTCACTTTGGAGCCAGTTTTCGAAATTATGATTGCAATTTTAATAAATTAAAATATCATTATTTAATGATATCAGTTCAATAGTTGCACGAATGTTTCATAATGTTTAGAAATTTAAAAAATCATTTTTTAAAAACTTTTTTTGATAATAGATTATATTGTTGCCCTCAAATTCAAACTCTTTTCATTGTTTCTTCAAATATTTAATTGCGTGATTATTGCTGAAAACTAAAGAAAAATTCTATTTAAAATCTGAGTAGGTTTACTAGACAAATAAATATAATACCGCGGAAGTTTGAAGATAGAGAAGCGTACATTGTTTTTAAAAGTGCTATGAGGTAATAGCATTGCTCTATATCATGAACGTTCATGTACTCAATGAGCAGAGCATATGTAAGACTTTTAAATGAAATTTTTGTGATCATATCTATCTGTGTGTTGTGAACCAAACAACTTAAAACTGCTTTGAACTAGATAGAAGAAATCTGGGGGGTTGACTTGACAAAAAATTTTGCATATTTGTATAGATTTCACAGGAAGTTTTCTTATCTGTGTTTCCGAATACAAATAAATGCAATGCTCAAGGACCATAATGAACTAGTTTAATAAATTTTTGTTTACAGTTTTAGGAATTAAAATGTAGATCTGAATTAAATTTTGAACTAAATCTGACAAAATTATGACTGTCTCTATATTTGTAGATGCGTTTGAATTATATTTATCAACTCAAAAACGCATTTCTGTAAAAATTTTTTATTCAAAATTGAAAGAAGTCTTCCAAAATGCATAATACGAAGAATGAAATAGAGTGTGCAGGACTCTACCATCCTAATTAGTAAATAAAGGGAAGGAGATATTCCGCGTGTCAGAATGTGTTTTCCTGAATGTTTCTTCCAGTCTGTCTTGGTCTCAAATTCCTAATATGGAATCCTCCTTGGAAATCGATAACACTTTTAGTAGGGAAGACGCGCAAAATTCTCAGATAAACTATTTCCGTGGCTTAAGCTTTCATATAAGTTTTTAAATGTAAGACTCAAATTTCGAGTTTCAAAATGCGTTTCTCAATGCATAATGAAAATTTTTGAATTTACAAATAACATTACATTTTGAATACATTCCATATCTTTAATGAATAATAATGTCATCTGATTTCTTGACTGCACAACGACATGTACACAATCGATTTACACTTAGATCTTATCGATTTCCTTAGAACCACTTATAAAATAAAAGGATGTTTCTTTTTTTCGACAAGAAAAGCACATAGAGGTTTTGTAAGCTCTCTAGATCTAAAAAACTGTTGTTTAAATTCGAAATCAGCAGATTACAGAGAATTCAGTATTTTTTGTAGAATATATGATGGAGGATCTAATAGCTAAACAATTTCATTATTGTGATAACAAAGATTTAGTGAATTTGGAGATCATTTTTGACTTATCATTTTTGATTATGTTCTTTCAAACAATATTTGTAAATTATTTTGGCTTATTCTAATATCTTTTAACAGAATAATATTCATATGCAAACATTCTTTCAGCAAACTGCGTGCTGTAAAAATCCTTACATACTGCATTTAACGATTTACAGGACTGACTATAAGAGTTAGATATATCACATCTGATATATATCACTTTGGTGCCTTAGGAAATGTACCAAAGACTTTTTTCAAGATTTTCAATTTTTAATTAAATGTTAAACGAAATTTTTGTGATAATTTCCGAAACTATAGTAGAATAAAAAAATTTTACGTCATTTTAAAATTCAAAAAATTATCTTTTAATGAAATTAATTACATGCTGTTAACTGTTTTACTGATTTTAAAAATCCAGTAAATTTTTTAAAGCTTACTACAATTTTATTCACTGTTGTAGCAATACAAATAGTTGAAGCAATTATGACTAAAATATAATAATAATACGATGTAGGGAAACATGTTTGGATTTTGTTTTCGGGAGTATGGCATTGTCATTGAAGAAGACAGGAAACATGAACAAATTTATAGTATGCATATGCTTTCGGAGTGCTTTTAATATGTTTCAATGGTCCATGATATAATCACAATTAGTTTACATTCCCTAAAGATATGCTATTGTACACTGGTGTGCAAAACTTAAGCAACAGGTATGTTTTTTGCCATAACTTCACGAGAAATCATCTGAGAGACATGAAATTCAGAAATGAGATACAGCATTTTGTTCTGAAAGAATTACGAAAGCATAGTTGCGCAGAAATGAATACAATGCATACAGTATGGAATCAAACAAAAAAAAAAGGCTTTATTGAACTCATAGTATCGTTACACATGATTGTCTGTCCAAGAGGAAGAACAGCAAGCAGATGTTTCTTAGTATGGGATATGCCCTCCCCTTACTGCAATGGTTGCTTCGCACCGTCTCCCCATACTCAGCACCAGATTGTACAACAGTTCTTGAGGTAAAAGTGCCCATTCCTCAATCAGCATCTGTTTAAGTTGTTGGGTGTTCCCAGGAGGATGTAATCGTGCCGCAAGGCGTGCCCCCAAAGCATCCCACACATGTTCTATCGGATTTAAATCAGGGGAGCACGCCGCCCAATCCATTCGAGTGATATCTTCACTTTCCAGGAGCTCCTCAACAGCATGAGTCCTGTGTGGCCGTGCATTGTCATCCATAAAAACGAAGTCTGATCCAATGGCACCTCGGAACAGACGCACATGGGGAAGGATCACCTCCTGACAATAGAGATCTCCAGTTACAGAACATCTGTCGAAAACGTGGAGCTCAGTCCACCCGTTCATCATAATGCCTCCCCAGACGACAACTCCAGGACCACCGACACGGTCTCTTTCCGTGATGTTACTGGGATGAAACCGTGTCCCGACCTCTCTCCAAATCAACTGGCGTTGGGAATCGCTTGTGGCACTAAAACGACTCTCATCTGTAAAGAGGACACGACTCCATTAATGAGATGTCCAGTTTTTGTGCTCCCTGCACCACTCTAAACGGTGCCGCCGGTGGGAAACTGTCAAAGGGATGCAGCGTTCAGGACGGCGGGCGAATAGGCCATCTTTGTGAAGGCGTCTGGACACAGTAAAACGCGACACTTGTCGACCCGTTGCTGCACACAGTTGCTGAGCAACGGCGCTTGCTGACTGGTTTCGGGTTCTTTTCGCCTGCAGGACGATTTATCGGTCATCCACTGCAGTTGTTTTCCTGGGGCGGCCACCACCAACCTTTCTCACAGCTGTACCTGTGGTTTGGAAGGCTTTCCAAGCGCGCGAAACGACACTTTTGTTGATTCCGAACTCTTCAGCTACACTGGTCACACTACGCCTCTCCTCCAGCTTCCCGATCATTCTTCCACTTGTGAAATCGTCCAGGTGATTTCTGCTAGCCATATTTCAAGAATTCACTCACCTGCACTTGCAGCGAATGTCTTTAATTGCGTCTCCGTCCTTCCTTTTATTGTAGTGTTGAGCTGCGCGCGCCTTCCGCACGTGTTTTGCGTACGCTCACGTCGCCTGTAACGTTTTGTTCCTGATCTTTGCATACGCATGACCTTTCTCTTGAATTACGTGTTCATTGTACTGATCGCAAGAACTCCTTTTCTGCAATTTCATGGCTATCTGCTTAAAATTTACATTGTTGCTTAAGTTTTGCACACCAGTGTAGATCGAGTTTTGAATTATCGTATATAATGTGCCACCAACAACTAGTTAATATAAAACAACTTGAAAATATAAAAATGTTTTCTTAGCAACAGTTTAGAAAAAATACATTGCTTTTATCGATCAAACTGCATTGAATTATTATTTTGATTATCGGTTCCTGAGTATCATAAAGTTTAAAGTTTTTCAATCTATTGCATGAAAAATGTTTCTGATATTTCATTTGAAAGTGTCTTGATAAAAGAAGTCAATTTGCATGAAAGCTTTGTTATAGGATAAATATAGCTGCTCTTGCTGCCAAAATGGTTTGTCGTCTATCCCTTATGATATTACTTCATGTTTTGCTCTTGCAAGATATGTAAGGGATACATGAGGCATTTAACATACCCACAATAAAATTTTTTAACACAGTGAGATATTGAACATAAAAACTAAATATATACATCTAATGTGTGTCATGATGTCTTGATGTGTATCATTGTATCACGAATTAACGTCTTTAGACAAAGTATTTACATTGTATTTCACAGTTTAAAATCACTCAGAAAATTTTCAGATATTACATTTCTTTGTGATTGTCGTTATCTCGATTGGTTGAGAGATGATAGGGTTTATCAAACGATTCTTACGATTTTTGGTACCTATGTAGTAACTGCATTCCAGTGATTCACAAAATCCCCAAATATTCCATGGTTTATGGCAATCTATCACATGCTAAAGATAAATCTCCAAATATTGCACACTAAAAGATTATTTAATAACTAAAATTTGAATGTGTCACTAACTGCATACAGTGAACACTTAATCTCACCAGTGACCTGTAGTTAATATTAAGTACCAATTTTTTTTAATAAAATAGTTGTACTATAATTGATTAAATATCCCATTTCTTTTGCATAGTTAGTTAAATTAGTTTCATGCTGTTTTATTCTGATTCTAGTTGACTGCGTTATATTTTTTTCTGATGAATCTAACAGAATTCATTGAAAACTGCCTTGAAATTAAAAAAATAATCTTTATATTGACAGATGAGTAATTAAATATCTATTCTCTAAATTTTCATTGTATATAAAACATTTTTTTTGCTGTATTGTTCCACTGCTTGATGAAAAATAACACGCATTTTATTTTCGTTTTATTTTATTGAATTACACCTTTAACAACTGAATTTTTATTAAAAAGTAGTGCAAATACTAACAATGAAAGTAATACTGAAAAAGTACAAAGATTAATTATTGAAACAACGAATTTGTAAAACGTTTTAAAATAAAGAAAATTCTGCATATCTTTCACATTAAATATAAATCAACAAATTAATAGAAGTCCAAGGAAAATTTTTCGAAAGAACAGAAATGTCAGCATAGCGTTCAAATGAACCAAAATTTTGAAAAACCCTAGTCTAAATTTCAGTACCTACGTAAAATTAAAAATTACAATGAAATTTTTTAGCCATACTCATAAAAATAACAAGCATAATGAATTGAACAAAATACAAATAATTTACCTGAAAAAAAAAGGGAACTTGTTTTGAATATAAAAGTTGAGACTCGGTTGGTCTCTTATACGTAAAACAAAATAAAGAAGTTATAATTTCGATAACAAGTTGTCAATAATACTTATGTAGAAAGAAGATAATAAATGTCAAAATATGTTAGAAGATGTTCCACCTGGAGGTTGTCGAACACGGACAGTTGTTCGATGAGCTTCGGGTTCCTTTGTTATTTGGAAACGACTTTGAGTTGGCGTAAAATTGGAACAATCCGCCAATTTGGATCGAACCGTCACTTCCACTTCCATGACTTCGCCAGTGATAGGATTTCGACGGAGGAATTTTCTTCTTGAGCATTTTAATTCCTCTTCTTCATCGACAGCTTTCAATTTATTTTCAGACAATTGATTTGTAAATTTTCCATTTAGTGGATCTGTCTTGTCTGAAAATATGTTTAGGTTTTCTTTGTCTAGCTGGTACGATGATGACTTCATTGGTTTGCTAAGGTTTAGTTGATTCAAAAAATAGCTGAAATCCGATGAATCATTCTCGCAGTTTTCGTCTTGATCAGTTGAAATATCTGCAAATAGTAAAAAGAAATTAAGAGCTGTGTTGGGTAGCGGCGACTAAAATTCGGCAAGAAAAAATTAGGCCAATTTGGCGATTTTAATCGTCAAACTATATAGCATGTGATTCGCACATTCAAAAAAATATTTTTTTTTGTAATAAATAATAATGGATTTGAATATAATTTTATAATTTGACGATTTTTTTGTCTTGGCTCACTTTGGTTGTTCTTAAAACTGATTGGTTATTAATTTATAGTAATTATTTAAATTGATTATTGATTTATAATAACCAGTTTGCAAAAGCAGGGGATTCAAGTCCAAACTTTGAAATAGAATTCAAACAGAGAATAATAGGAAATTCGATATTTATATATTAACTGCGTGACATTGGCAAATATAATAAAATTTTAATTTTGGAAGAACATATGACAAATTATTTTAACATATGATCTTTGGAGATATTTTTCGGCTATTAATAGTTTCTTGCAGTTTATAAGTACTCGAATTTCTTAAAAAAGTATTATATTGAAATTTAATATATTTTTAATTATTGATATATTATTAATTACCATTAATGTAATACATAATTAATTATTGATATATTATTAATAATCATTAATTATTAATATATAATTAATTATTTAAATATTAAATATATTGAAATTTTAAAACAGACAAAAATGATTCCTTAGTAAGCAAAAACTAATTTGTATCTATAAAGTTATTAACTACGATACAATAAAATATTATTGTCACTCTAATAAATCAAAACGATTTTATGAAAATTATTGCTGATATAATCAATGGGACTTCTAAGTAAATGAAATTAAGACCATATGCAAAATCCAAATCAAAGACCTTAAAGCTCTCCGTATATGGTGATAATAGAATAAATCTGAGTAATTAATTATTCGATGTCGATAAATGGCGTCTCTCGCATTGCAAAAATATAAGATATGGAAAAATACATGAAAACGAGGAAACGAATATAGGTAAATTTTTTACAAAGTTACCGTTCTCAATGAATATTAATTAACTGAAATTTTTAAGATTGCAAATATTCTTGAGTAGAAAATATTTAATTTTCTGCAAATTGTGTTCTCTATTTTAGTAGAATAGGGTATAGAAGATTTCTCTTTTTGTACGAGAGGAGACAACGAAATATAAAAATTCTCCAGAAGGAAATTTTTTATGATATATACAGTTTCCCACAACTTTATTACATCATAACGTATGGAATATTTTTACTCCAGAAATAACGAATTGAATCTTTGATTTAAATTGCAAATATAAGTACGTATTTAAGGCTTGAAATATAGCTTGAAGTTTATTAATTGCAAAGAGGAATTCTATGATTTAGCAACGCAAATTCCAATTGAGAAAGACTCAATAACTTGTTAAGTAAGTTCTTGAAACAAACTCAAAAATGGCCTCTTAACTGACAAAATTCAAACGTCATAGATCTTTTATTGGTAAAATAGGATTTTCCTGACATCTTACCAGAATTTTTCTTTGCGATTTGAGTGTTATTCCAAATATCAGTTTCACGGCATTTCTGCGTATGAGCTTGTAATTTCTGGCGATTTTCCATTCCGAATATATCGTTTGTATCACCACCAGGTGGCTTACGAACCCTTGTATTTTCTGTAATGCCAGTAAATGGGGCTTTTTCAGTTGATCCTACATATAATTTAAATAAAAAAGAATAAAAGAGCACATCTAATTCAAATAAAATAATAAACGAAAACATAGAGAAAATTATTTATGTAAAATAATTTACATAAATCTAAAACAAATATTTCCGGATCTTAAGACTACACAATGCACCAAAAATATACAGTTGGAAAGTTTGACTCCAAATTTTAAGTTTCCAATTTAAATAGCTTTACAGACTTCTGATGCTTTCTGGACTTTGAGTGTACATGGTTAGTTTCGTTTTAATGTTGAAGTAATTTTCTATTCTTAAAGTTTATTAAGTAAAAGACATTTTTGAATATACAATTCCTTGAGTGAAATGATCATCATCTGTCACTACTTTACTTGTATCTGTTTATGTTCTGCATTCTTTTTGTGTCTTCATTAGCACTTAACAAATATTCATAAATTCTCATGATCAAAACTTTCCCCATACCAATATTATCATTTACTCATTTTTTTTTTACTTAGAAACATCGTATTTTAATGTTTTGTTGTTTCTTACCCATTCTTCTATTAAGAAAATACCATGACCGAAACATTCTCGACTTACTAAAACACATAATGCCCTGAAGAAATGGTAGATTAATGAAAATAATAAGTCTGGAAACCAACCTTCCGTATATATTAATAAGAGATTTCAAAATACAAATGTTTTGATGTAGATTTTGACGATAAAATTGAAGATATTCCTCTTGCATCCAACTATATTGCTGGCATAGGAAATAAAATTATTGATGCATAAAGTCGTGAAATTAAAAAAGTCGGGCAAATTAATTAATTGTGCCGATATAAAACTTATTATAAATTAGGGTTTATGTATAAATGTGATTATTTTTTATTTCAATTTATATTATTATTATTTTATTGAAGTGCAACAAGTTTAAAACCTTCCTGAAATTGTTAAACTTTGTTCAAACCGAGCAATATGTTGTTATTATAAATACTACCATTGATATTGAGCAAAAATAATATAATTTGAATAAAAAATAAATTCATTCATTTTAAGTTTAGATTGTGTTTTTGTGCATTTTTTTAAATTAGAAAAATATGTTTAAAAATACAGTTCCACGTGTATTATTAGTTTGTGTTCAACAGCTTTACAAATCTGAAATGCATTTTTCTCAGACCTGTATATTTGTTGATTCAAGTATATTCCTTCTCCTAAGTTTTTTTTCTGTTCAATTCAGATTCCAGATATTTTTTATGGGTATTTTCATACATTTGTAATATAAGAAATATTATAGATTTAAGTTTTAGAGTTCAAGTTATTTTTTTTAATGCCAAAGTTGACATTGTTGTATTTAAAAAAATTTTTCAGGTTTTCCAGGGAAAAAATATTAAACTTCGAAAATAGTCGGATCTTTAATTCCATACTAAAATTTGTTGCCAATAATGTAACAAATAAAAATCAGCTGAAAAAATAAAAAAAATATTCAAAAATTAAATATTTTATAAAAGTTTTAGAAACCTCAAATATTCCCGGCTTTTAAAATATTAAAATAATGGTGCTTTATCGCAAAAATTATTAATTATTTCTAATATTACTGTGCATAAATATTTTTTTGAAAAAGAGCACAGTGTTGCCTTAAAGTATCATAGAAAATGGTACTGATGAATAAATCGCATGCATTTGTACAAAGTTAAATTTTAGTTACTAAAGAATATATTGGCGTCCTGATCTTTAAAATGTATTTGCCTGTTTATCACTTACATGTGATTGGTTAAAATAAATATCGTGAGATTTTTTATTCCGAAATTAATGGCATGCAGTTAAAATATAAATCTCCGCATGCAGCAACTTTAAGCGGTTTAAATTTGATGATTTTAGTTATATTTACCGTCCAAAGTTACTGAAGTTTGTTCAACTAGTACATAATTTAATATTGCTACACTATCAGAAAATTAATATTTCCCTCTAACATTAAAATGGGAAATTATTCCGACAAATTAATCGAAAAGCACCTATCTTTCTTTATACTTTACAAATAATTTGTTTTTAAATCTATTTTATTGTGCCCTTTCGCATCATAAAAGATATCAAGAATTTAAAATTACCAAAAAGAGGAGATGTACGACTCAGAAAAGCAAAAAGAAAATTTTTCAATAAAGTAACCAAGGGCCAAGTTGGACATCAAATATAATTTCTGTATGCATAAAATCTTTTCATGATAAATATTGGACATTTCAAAATATGGTTGATACTCAAGTGATTTGTAAAATTATACTCTTCAGTTGAAAAATTTTACACTTCAGTTGAAAAATTTGAGGAAGTTAAAAAAAAAAAATTAGTGTTTTGATTCCGGAATTGAGAGGGGGTTTGTACGAAGTAAGCAATTTTTCATCTGAAACATAACTTAAAATACTTTGCAGTAAAAGCATATAAATCTGGTTCCAATATATCAAGCATATTTTAAGAAAATACATAAAGATTCATAGAGTGATAAATTAAGATAATAAGGCCACAGATGTGTTAAACAGACATCTTTTAACAAATTATGAAAACTGATAATGATAGGTGCTTTTAAATACAGAGTGGAGGCTGTTATGCTTTCCCTTTAAGCTGCTTAATTCTTTCAAAACAATGTAATCAATCCTTTAGCAACATATCATTCAAAATTGTTCGACACATTTTTGGCAGGTGAAATCTATCATTTTGAAACGCGGATAAAGTTTTGTTTAAAAGTAGCTTAGTTAAAACTTGCTTTCTGAAAGGTTAGTTTTTGTATTACCTATTATTTTTGAAACCAACAATTATTTTGCAATTATTTTCGAATATTAGTATCAGCAATCAAAGGAAAAATGGAAATGGTTTGGATATATTATATTTGCACAGTGCTTATTTCGATAATGAATATCGAAAACTTGTGTACAGATAAAAAAACTTGTGTACTTTTTTTGGAACGGAAATACATAAATAAAAATTGAGATGATTAAGTTTTTATTTATCCTCCTCCTCTAATACTTAATGATTAGATCAATGATGAATTATGAATCATGATAATTATGACATTTTTTACGCATACGCAGATAATGCATTTTAAATTTATACAGATTTTTTTTAGTTGAAAAAGAAATGACTTCGAGGAAAGATATTTTTGATAATACAAACAACTCGGCCCTTGTATTAATGGAAAAATATTAGTAAATAACATGAAAATTATATTTGATTATCTGTTGTTGAAATATCTGTAAATAAAAAATAGAAATAAAAAAGCAATGAACTAGAAACAGAAAATCCAGATTTAGACTTTGAAATGGAATTGATTGAAATCTTCTTTGATGGGGCCCCTCTTATAAACAAGGATGATAATTTACCAGGTATGCAACTCAATGAACAAAAAAAAATGGTTATGAAATCATAAATGTGTTTGTGAGAATAACTATTACGATATATTTAGCACTGCATAAATAGAAACGAATCTTCGATAATTTCCATAGACTAACATTCAATTGCATTTTAATTTTGTTTTATATAATAAACAGTTCGAGAAATATTTTAAATATTTTAATAAGATTTAAAAATACGTCTAGGTTCCGTTATCAAGTTCTCAAATCTTTCACCAAGTGTTAATATAGTTACCGATGAATAGGTTTTATCAGTATCGAAGTTTTACGGATCAGTTCCAGTATAAAACCTATTGTACGAGATATTAATGTAATATTAATAAAGATTAATGAACGATTTCGCGGTAAGAAATGAGAATTCAGGATTGTGAGTAATTGTGCCAATCATTCAAAAACTCACCGAAATAATGCCATCTTGTACGGATACCAGAAGTGGTAGCAAACAGCTTTTAGGATTGCAATAAAAAATTCTCACGATTACATCTAAAATTACAGTTCGAGAAACCAACCCAAAATTTTTCAGTTTTGGTGACCGTGCATTAGTCTAAGCTTTGAGATGTTTTGTTTTTAATTAAGGAATTTAGATGTTTTGTTTTTAGCTAAGAAAAACGGACCCGAAATGTAAATGTTCATTAATTAATTGCATTAAATATAATATTAATTATATAAGATATTTTAAATAAATAAGTATTATATTTAACCGCATTACATACTATGGCGAATCATTGCTTGAAGCAATTCAAGTTTGGCTGCTATCCCAGTTTTTTTTTCTTCAAATATCTGCTCCTGTTATTCTAAAATTTGCGTAACATAGATGCATTATTATTATTATTATTATTATAATCATCTCAGAAAATTCTAATTAATTCAATGAAAGTGATAGTTTTTTAAAAGATAAGATCTTTGAGTCAATAAAATATTCAACGAGATTGACTATATGTTCGTTAATTTTTTGAAAATTAGAAAGAAAATAAAAACTTCTTAATGTGATACTAAATATAAACTTTTAATATATCCAATGAAATAAAAGAATCAGAAAATAAAGGAATTGATAAAAAGAGGGATATGCGAAACATACTTATTTCAGCATTTCGGTTTTCTTCCAAGGAATTTAAATTTTGTTGTCTCATATGTGCTTGTTGTCGTTTTTCAAAATCATCACAAGCTTGTGGAGGTTTGTAAATTCTAGACTGATCAGCAATATTTCCAAACTTATCCGTATTATATCTAGAAGTCATTATGATGCTTCAGAAAGAAGGAAATATTTATATTGAAAAACGTAATACGTTAACGTATTTATAAATACAAATTGGATATCTTTTTACTATCAACGTTTGTTCGATAACTTAAAAATAAGCGTTTGAAATATAAACAAGACACATCTATCTGACACTCGAATTACTTTAGATCACGTACTAAACGTGCCTTATACTACACGCTTCATTAAACATAAGATTTATTCAAATGAAAATGATATTTAAGCGTGAAGCACTTGATTTCCACGTTCATACTTATATTCAGATATATACCAGATCAGGTACTGGTTGAAATTTACTTTAAAGTATCCTTTCACATCACTGAAGATATCAACAATGCAAAATCGCTAAAGTAGCCAGTATACAACTCAATAAGGCAACATTAAGAAATCAGCAATAAGGGTGCTTGTGTGTTTGGGTTACCATATTGGCGACAAGTTCAAGGGGCTCAATAAAATAGATTTAAATTGAGGTATTTGTGATTCTTTCCCTGTCTCTTTTCTTAACCTAGACTCTCTTCTGATTTTACTAGGGTCTTGATCATACAGCTAAGATTCTAATCTTAGAATCTGGAAAATGTATTATACCGCGTCGACTATAGTAATTTTTTTTTTATTTAGAAATGTGGTATTTCTTTTAATATTCATTTAATATCTTAGAATATTGTTCAACTATTAAAGGTAGCCATCTTCGAGGCAGCTATTGGCCTATTGAAGACTTTTCTTTCGCCTAAAAGTAGCCAAAAATTCTTTTTTGTGATACAAAATATAACCTGTGAACAATCTCTTGTGAAAACTACAACCTGGCCAAACGATAGGATAGTAAAATAATCGATTAGACAAATTTCTGCTAGCTCAGGTGATAGGAACTGATAGAAATTAGTCTGATCGAAGCGGAGAGCAAAAAAAGAATGAGCCAGCAAAGTTTAGTTAAGTTTAAAGTTAGTTTTTATGGTTATCATAAAGTTAAGAAACGAGGCCAGTTACGAACGCTAGAAATTACCGTGTATCACCAAATTTGTTATATGCTGTATGCTGGAGCAGAATCCAATCTTTTGTAACATTTTGCAAAAAAAAACACAACTGAATGTTATTGGCTACAGTTTTGTATTCTTTGTCACTAATTAGACATGGAATTCTCTATAAATTTATTAATAACTTAATTTCTTTCGTTAATTATACTCTATCTATAATTTAACAATGGAGCTTTATTCTTTTCAATTAGTGAATGACCATTAAGATTTGGCAAATTTTTTCCTGGGATCCAAATAAAGGAATGATATTTTTGCAGATATATTGGAAATGAAGCAGACTCGCCAATTATTCAGGAGGATGAGATGTTCTTTAGTTATTCATTTTTTCAAATAACAAGTGCGTAATTTCAATTTCGGATGAAGCTCTATCTACTAAAATTAAGCCTGGAAACTATATAATTATTTGTCTGAAGAAAAATTATAAAAAAATTTTTCTACTCTATTTTTCATTTATCACTGAAATAATTTTCAGATTCAATTTGCATAATTTATTGGTACTTATGTATTAACAGTATGACGTCTGTGAACATTTATTACGAAAAAAAACTTGTGAATGAAAACTAATTTAGGACATCTCTTCATCTTACCGAAGATGTTAACAATGCCGAATCGCCAAAATAAAGAAAAATAACAATAACAGTTTTTTGTATTGTTTGTCTCATCAATTATTTTGATAGGTGACTTGGCACTGCTGGCATCCTTGGAGAGGAGAAGTGGCATGCTAAGCTAGATTTCAACCGCGCTTGTTAATTAACATGCAATTTTTGGTGATGAATCGCTGACCTGCGGTTAATACACAAATACCAATTATTATATTTATTCATAAAATAACATTAGATGAATGGTATAATACTTAATATTTAAGCATTAAAATTTCTAAATTCTCACTAGCTACATGGCTTAGGACATTACGGTCTATGTAAGTATGCCAAATTCAAATTCTTACAATATGTTTTAAACAGCAAATTGAATACTTGTATAGCTAAGAAATAGCAAATACTATTATTCGAAATTTATATTCCTTCTTTATCTAAATGCATAAGGATATTCGCATTTGTTTCAAACTATTAAGGAGCTCAGTGGCTCACGTAACAGGGGCCGTAATTCGCGTAGAAGTACAAGTACCTATTTTAAGAGCTGAGTCGATAATTGTTATAAATGATGGAAGTAGAAGTTCATCGATATTCAAATGCAGAGTAGTTCCGTTAACAGAAATCGACCGGAAAGGTGATGATTTTCACAGTATTTTACACGGTTACTTTCCTAGCAAAATGTACGAACTATTTATAAGGAAAAAGCATTTTAATGTTTATTACATGAAATGTTCTTAATTTTGGTGCTTAAAATAAAAATTAAACAAATTAACCAAGAAAAGATAATGTTTTTACTACTAATAAAGTGGAATGTAAGTATCTTTGTGTATATTAGAACTATGAGATTGACTGTAAGATATACTATGAAATTTTACGTTGATATAAGTTGGAAGGTAAAAATGTGGCCGTTCAAAAGATTTTTTTTTTATAATTTTAGTTAAGAATTTATTTAAAATTAAGCGAAATAATTCTATTTCCCCGAATATTTTCGTTTTATTATTCAAAGAATTGCTTTTTTTAAAAATCATTTCCATCAATTTGTTTCCAAATGTTTTCCTCAGTTTTGAATTTTTTTTTAAATATTGGTTTTGTAATATTTTATACAATACATTCCATAGTTTCAAAGAAATTCAAGCAATTTTCAATCCAATCCAATATTTAGTCGAGCCCCATTTTCGAAAATTAAGAAAGAAAGATTATGTTTATCATTGATGTAGTTTACATACATTACAATATATAAAATTCAGGAAGTGAAAACATATAACCGTAAAAGCAACGAGAAAATTTAAATAGAATACTAAATTCCTTAATTTTTCAATCTTCGTAAGATGTTAATGAGACTCGATTTCCTTTGGGAATGGTTATGTATACAATAAACAAAATAGGCACGAGTCTATTAAAATAGTATTGCTTTAATGTTTATCACAATTTGATGTTTAAAAGTACTTTGGGAGAAATTTTTGAAATCAAATGTTAAGTATTATTTAGAGGAATATTGTACCACTCTTTATAAGGATATTGTGAACGACCGGACAAGAATATCGATTCCGGGTTGAATGCTCTAAAATAGATCATAACGTTTCGATTATATTGAAGTTCAGATACTGAGTGAGTCAAAGTAAATATTTCACTTCATTTTCGTGTTCATAAAATCACAATTGGACAAGACCCACTATATGAATGAAAACTCTATCATCCTGAAAAATTCCATTATTGCATATAAACAAATTTTGGATAATCAACTAAAAATTTTCTATACTGATCCTCAGTAATCTTTTCTTTTAGGGATAACCCTAAAATTGAGATTGGATTAGAAGAAAATATCAGCACAGCTATTCATTCTGTGAAAACTCCACCTACATGCCTAATATTTGAAGGACATAATCAAATTAATACACTTGTACCAGTGTTCTCTAAACGTGTACTCGTTCTGTTGTGGAGATAAGGAATTGGTCTCATCATATAACTATCTTCCTCTTATCAATCGGACAGATTTTGTGGTTATGGCAGCACTTTAGACGACGTTTGACATCAACATCTATGGCAAGTGGTTCGGGAATTGTTCTTCTGCCATAAATGTTCTCCTTAAGAAGCTATCTCTTAACTGTAATTATTCACTCTGGAGATCCAGATGCTGATTGAGTTCTGCAATCATTTTGGCTGCCATTGTTTTCTCTTTAGACTTTACTATCCTCTTTAAGATCCACCAATCTCTTTTACTCAGCTTTCCTTTCGTACACTATTTTGGTTTGCCGAGTTTGCCTTACAGCGCTGTCATGACTTTAGATATTGTTCCTTACAGTTGCTCCAATTGTTCGGAGTCTTACCATTTATTTCTTTAAAAATTTACGTAGTCTAGACATCTTAAGCTTTTGACAAAAATCCTAGACATATGCAACTTTACTATACCTATAATGATATATACTTTTTAAAAAAAAAAACTGGTAACTAGGATTCTATTTTAATGCTTACAAAGCGGTTTCTTCAATGCATTTTTATCCACAGATTTCCCCTTTATTTTGATAATCACTTACATGTGTAGAGGTGTGTATAAATTGTTTATGTGGATGCCTTTACCAACCTTCAAAGTTTTACACATAGCTTTTGTTAATCATCCGTGGGGATGATGATTTTAGACTCCTCATGATTTTAGACTCATTAACCGCTTAAGATGCATCCTTTTGTTTTACTTATTTCAATGGCAATAATCCATTTTTTTTAATTTAATATTCTCGTCCTATTGTAAAATTCATTTGTTTTTTTATGTCTAATATACCTTTATAGTTTACTCTATGACGTTTTTTCAATACTATCTTTCAATTAATTTATCTTTAGAGTTTGACCAATGAATTTAGACTCATCTATGTGTTTTAATGATTTTATATTCAGTAACTGTATTCTCACTCTTTAACTCAATTCAATGGAAAATAATTCGCTTTTTGACTGGCACCCTCGTTTTATTGTAAAATTAACTTTCTTTTTAAGCCTAATATATCTTTAAAGTTTATGATTTTAGAATATTTAGAAATTTATTGGTAAAAAATATTTAATATTTGTCTTCGTTGTCAATCAAATTAAATATGTTCTTTTGCCAATGGGTTAAAAACACGATTTTAATGCCAAATTTGTTGGACTGATTTTGTGGACTGATTCAGAATATACAGAAAAATACTAGATTATATTTATATAGTGACTCTGATATTCTGCCACAAATAATACACTTTGTTTCATCCAAATTCCATGGCATTATTCTTCCAGTTTTTTCCATAAGAAAAATATTTCAGTTTCTACTGTATTCATTTGAGTATGTCACAACTTTTTTATCGATGCGATATCCATCCTAACAATGCAGAACACTGCTCTTTTACTATGTTTTCTGTTTCTGTTGGAGTCATCTTGATCCATCTAAAGAAATAAATTGGATTTATCAGTTCATGCCATTTTGAATTCCTGAAGCAGAGTTTTCAAAACAAAACTGATTTCTTCGATGAAATTTCCCGTAGGACTGACTTCCTTTGTCAATATCAGTAAATCTTATCATAAGATTTCTTTCCTAAACGAAATACATTGTTCGTCTGAAACATTTTACTTTATTACTTTTTTTACAGCATTTGACATTTTTCGATACTTGTCTTATACTGACTTTATGAATGAGATCTCTCCTGTGTTGACTGATATCAAGAAACTACATTTCCGATGTAAAAAGAAAATTGTTTTAACAGTTCATGTTAAAAGAATTCCCAGGGAAAAAATCAATTTAATTTCAAATTTTGATTGATTCAGCACTTAAAGCACGTGGTTACGTTCTGGATGAAGTTTTTCAAAACTTTTATAAGATATTTATATTTTTGATTAAGAAAGATTGTATATATACATACATACATACATACATACATATATATATATATATATATATATATATATATATATATATATATATTGCGGGTCTAAAAATGATATAATGTAAATAAACGAAATGAAAATTCTGGAGTTAATATTCAAAGAAATCGTTGTTTTAATTTTTAATCATGACTTTGACACTGAAAATAAAATCTTCGAAGTGAAATTTTTGATCAATCAGTGAAATTGGTTGGAATTTCTTCATTACAATTAATAGTATTATTACAGATTGCGTTTAAAATTAATTTTGAATCATTTATCAAAGTTTCTAAAAATTATATACCATTTTTTTCTAATTTTAAAGTGTTATAAATTGGTTTTGTATAATAATATACAAATGTTCAGTGGGCGTTTTTACGTACAGTATGTACTTTTATATGAGACTGGCTTCAATGACAGACTTCAAAAAATGAAAATAAAATAAAAGTGAATTTTCAGCATGCAGTGCGTTAATACATTCTCAAAATAAAATGCTGTTTCCGATTAGTAACAATATTATTCAATATATTTTGATTTATGAATTTGCTGTCTCAAATTCCCATAAACTGTTTAGTACAATTTTGGGATTTTCATTTAATAGTTTTCTTTCAATTAAGAGAATATATGTTATTTTTTTTAACTGAGATGCAATTCTGAGTGAATTTTTCAAATTATTTACAATGAACCGGAAATGCTCTGTTTAATTATTTTGGAAATCTTACATAAACTTATAATTATTATCAATTTTATATCGTTAAACTAACAGAAAGCTTTCTTTTCCGGGTCTTGAAGCTGATTTTTTTGTTTCACTGATTAGAAACCGTTTATTCTATAACAAAATTAAATTTCTTTCACTATATTCCTTATAAAATTAAAATATTTAAATTGACTTAGTTCTGATGTGGTAATAGAAATTTTATAGTGAATTAGAAGTGCATCATAGCTTTGCAGATAATTGCTCTATTCAAACACACCAATATTATACCATAACAAAGCTTGAAAATAGCATAAAACTAATCTTTATCAATCCGTTCAAAATTATTTTGAGTTGAGATCTCTTTTAATGTGCCCTATCACAATGTCAAGGATGCCAACTATGCCAAGTCGCCAAAACAGTAGGTGTGCAATTCAATAATGCAAAACTTTAGTAAATAAATATAGCGAGGAAAATAGCAATAGGGTTGCAAGAGGAAATATTCCATTTGTTTGTTAAGGTTAGAAGTTTAGCGAAAAAATGAAAGGGCACATTGAAGTTGAGGTACAATTTGTTTTCAACGGCAACAAAAAAACGCCAGGATAAAATTTTGCCAAATTATAAAACTTATCTATACTCAAATATCAAATATAAAGTTATATAATCATATGCTATATAGTTTGACGATTAAAATCGCAAAATTGGCGAAATTTTTCCTTGGATCCTTTTGGTCGTCGTTACAACCGACAAGTACCGAAGTAGATTTTAAATTTATTCTTAAACATTCAATCATTCAACCGTTTATCAGTGTGTCGATCCTATTTAAATATAAAACATCCATCGACTTTACGAATTTTCCAAGCGAAACATCGCCAACTGGCATAAGAAGTCAAGAATTACACTAGTAACCTTAAGGGAGAACCGAATTCTTTACTACATTTAAGAGAGTGGTATTGGTGAGACAAGAGGGAAATCCCTCGAAGTAGATGCATTTATTTACGAGTCTGAGGGTGGGATCACTTCACTTCCTAAATCCCCAAAGAAAATGGTTCTCGAAAGCATGGGCCACCATGAAGATTGGATGATGGGCTTTTTTTCGGTTTAAAAAGAGCGAGTCTAGATCTTCTTCCTAGAGAGCAATGGTTAGAAGTGGTTCAATCGACCTGTGAAAGTGAGTTAGATATAGGAGAGCCTTATGAGACGTCGAATAAAGAAAAATAAGCAACTGAATGTGCTTTCATAAATAAATATGTCGATTTATAAAATGTCCGTATATATTTTTTTTATTATTTCAAAAAATATTAAAAAAATATGCGCTTATACTTTTAAAATATTTTAATGCTACTTGAATTGTTTATAAATTAAAAGGTTGTAAAGATTGAATTTTGTAATAGACTTTTAACTCACTTCTCCATATGATTTTTTTTAAATTTATACATTCTAGATGAAGATACTGTATTATAATTTTTTCAGAACCTTATTGCGAGTAGATAATTCATAAATTAAATTTTAATTTATTCTTCTTTATCTTAATTTATTCTTCTTTATTCATAACAGCTCCACTGCTTTCAGAAAATTAAAAAGATAAAAATAATAAAAATAATAATTTTAATTTCGTAGCAGTTTTACTGCTTTCAGAAAGATTAAAAAGTAGAAAATAATAAATAAATAAATAATTCTGCTGATTAATACAATAATAAAAAGGTGCACTTAAAAAATTATTATCATGTGAGAACATGATGTTGGTTTGGTTAGGAGATTTTGGAGCTCGAAATCGAGTATGCAATGAATATTGAAGCTCAAAATCGCGTAAGCAATGAATAAAGCATAAATGGCAATTTTAAGCATCATCTTTTAATCGCATATATTTTTTTACCTGCTTTTACCAGTACTGCATTATTATTATGTATGCTTCTTTGAAAGCAGATGCGTTTTTAAAAGGTTGACCTGCTTTTATCAGTATTGCTTTATTATTACATATGCTTTTTTGACAGCAGATGCATTTTTAAAAGATTGAAGCAGAACTATGACATCATAGCTGCTATTTTCATGGAATGCAATTTTTTTCGGAGGAAATTAAATAATTTAATTTTTATAATATGTTTAAAAAATCTTCACTCGTGTTTAATAACAGTTTTGATAAAAGTATTTTCTCTTCCTCTCAACGGGGAAATATCACTTCATTCATTCTTAAGTGGGAAACAATAAAGGATTTGACTCCTGTTCTAAGATTAATCCATTATGAAATTGTTTCATGATCTCATAAATTAGAAAATAGCAGTTTGTGTTTACAAAAATATTGTTTTCAAAAAAAATTCTATATAAATTAATATGTTTAAAAATTTATTGGTAAATAGTTTATCATTTGGAAATCGCATTGTGAAGGAAACGCTCGTTATTCAGCTTCCAAACGAGGCATTCTTTTTGTGAGAACATGATGTTGTTTTGGTTAGGAGTTTTGAGGCTCGAAATCGTGCAGGTAAAGAATAAAGCACAAATGGTAATTTTCATTTTCAATTTTTTTCTTTGATGGCTATAAAGTTTTGGGGCTCTCTTTGGAGCTCCCGTAAGCCGTTTCAAACTGGTTAATGACTTAAATTAATTAAGACAAATAATGACTTAAAAATAATAATGTTCTCACATAACAACTTGAAATTTGCGATTGCAGATTTCATTTTTTATATTTTTTTGTATTCATTTTTAAAAGTTTTTTATATTTTTTTGTATTGATTACTTGTGATTTAACAGCGAAGAAGGAAGAAAAAAAGAAGGAAGAAAAAAACATTTCAATTTGAGTATCATTAGTTTCAAACAGGACATCCAAATTCTATGAAGCAATGGAGAATAATCATCAATATCGAAAATCTCTTCATGAATTTTAGTTTTTTAGAAGGAATTTTGAAAGGGAGAATTTGAAATTGATGATGTATCTGTGATTATTCGAAAACCACGTATTAATTTGTGCCATTTTCTGCTATGAAGCTAAACGGGAATTTTCTGTATTTAAAATCAATTAAAAACAATTCTACATTATTTAATGAAAACAAGACCTAGAATCGTGCATTTTTTCGAATTGTTGGACTGTTTTATTTTGAAACTGTAAAAATAATTTTTGAAAATCCTATATATAAATACAATGCATGTGTGTATCTTTATTCCCTTATTACTAACCAAAGGTTTGATCGATTTTTTTTAAAAATTGGTACTCATTGCCTCATTAAAAATTAATAATTAATTAATTTTGGGCAAGGTGAGGATAAGTTTTTTAAATATCTGTACTGCTTGTACTGAGTGATAGGAAATATGCTTCTTATATTTTTACTTTTCCTATTATATATAAGATGAAATTAAATTTTTACTAATTAATCTCATAGGATGATAATTATTGCTGCTGTATGTTGAAATGCTCTAATTAAAAATATTTCCCTTTACTCCACTAAAAATATTGTTTCGTCAGTTCATTTAGTAGTAGCACATTGAGAAGTCTAACAAGTTCGATAATGAAAGCAACAAATTATTTCGCAAGAGAAACACGAAATATAAATAGTATAATATACAGCCAAAAACATACCCAGTAAGAACAGTTTCAACAACAAAAAATATGCAAGCAAACTGCAAATTGTTATTATATTAAAAAGCGATAACAACATAAAACCTCTCAGAGGGCAACTAGAGAGCGCGTTCTACAATCAACATTTGAAAGAGAGGAATTCATTCGACTGATTCGCTTGAGATTTTTTTAGTGTTTATATGTTTTCTTAATAGGATATAGAATTTTTTTGAAGAATTGGTGGCACTCGAATTCTAATAGAGAACAGCGCCATAATTCTTGTATTTTCGAGAACTTCAAATTTTGTCTGAAAATCGCAAGGCCTTGACAAGATCGTCTGTATCGTCAAGGCCTGAATTTGTTAATCACGTATTAATTTACATTCATTAAAATAATTTTTAAACTCTCATCCTTGCTTTCTATTAATGGAATAAAGCAATATTACGGATTCGTTACAGTATTGAAACAGCAGTTTATAATAGAATCCTAACAAACCATGATGGATGAGAAGGGTCATTAGAAGACATTTTATAGATGAAAGAATACTATGAATACCATAAGGTTTTATTTCTTTGCCGATGATAAAAATATAAAGTTTCAGTTTTTTGCGACTGAAGAAGGGCATTTATTTCAATTTCTGTTTAACAGATGCTTGAAAAAAAATACGTGAAATTTTGTTACAAGCATAGTTAAGGTTTAAATTCCGAAATGAGCTAAGGCGAAAATTTTTTTGATGTCTTTCTATTTTTATTAAATACTGTTTCATTTTCCTATTATAAAACTAGAAATAAAAAAAAATTATGAATTATTCAATTTGAAAAATTGTTTTCTTGATGTAAGCATTATATTTATGTTGAATCAGGTGAGTTTGTATTGATAACATTTTGAATATTACGTAAATTATGAGACACATTATGTTGTATACATATAACTTCTATGTAAAATGATTAGATTTTTCTATCCTTATATATTATTTATTGGGATATTTCGATTTCAAAACAATGAAATTGGTTGAAATTTATTAACTTTCCTTTTCAAATTAAGATTCATATCTTAGGTAATATGACAGAAAATTGAAAAGGCGCATAATCTTTTGAACACAGTGGTGTAACTCTTCCAAAATAATTCCAGTTACTATAACATTTTATTGAATTTTCAGAAAAAATCATTTAGTAAAAATTAAACATTAAATATTTAATTGTAATCTTAAGATGCCATTAATCTCGGCTAATCAACTGATCGCTGTAGGCAGCTAGTTTAAAACAAGCCAAATTCTATTTAATAGCATTTCATAAAATTTTACAACCAAGCAATCACATAAAGTCAATCTTTGTGAATCATTCAAAACTATTATTCAACTTTATCAAACTTGGTTGTAAAATAATATAAAAATCAATCAACCACAAGAATTTCTTTAGATCAGCTCCCTGTTTAGTGCCCACGGGAAGCAGTAACTGGAAATTGTTGTAGACTCGTAAACTTGAGGGAATTATGGTGAATGAAATTGATTTAATGGGTTTAAGAGGGTGGTGCTTTCGGATATTTTCGTTGAAGCAACGCCTATTCACTTGGATATCACTTCGCTTCTTTAATCCTTTGAGGTAATGGATTTGAGAACATGAACCACCATAAAAATTCGACTAGAGAATTTCTCTCCTACTGCAGGAGGAAACTTTTAAAGAGTTAAAATCTATTTCTTTCAAATAGTAAGTCTGGAAAGTATTGAATGAGTTTGTGGGTAATCGGTGGACTTTAGACCCTTTAAAGATTATATGAGTAAGAAAAAAACATTAAAAATTATATGTTAGCTTATGAAATTGTAAATAATGATGCTAACATTTAATC
>JAPMOR010073781.1:4505-32306 GCA_026543865.1 Argiope aurantia | reverse complement strand
TTAGGCGTTATGACCCGGACGTGATTTGAACACGCAACCTTCTGATCTGGAGTCAGAAGCGCTAACGTTGCGCCACCGAGTCAATGTATGCTGTTTTGATCTCCAATTCATAGTATTCACATTAGGAGCATAATAACTGAAAATTTATCATATATACAAAATAAGTTGACAAGTTTTCTTTTTTTAAAAGTAATTTTCTCTTTATACAAAACACTGCCAGTGGAGGAAAGAAGCATAAATTTTGAATAAAGAATATTTTTACTAAAAAGACACAGAACACTTAGATATTTAGGCGTTATGATCAGGACGTGATTTGAACACGCAACCTTCTGATCTAAAGTCACACGCGCCACCTTTGCGCCACCGAGTCACGGCAGGATGTTTCGATCTCCAATTCATTGTATTCACATTAGGAGCATAATAACTGAAAATGTATCATATATACAAAAGAAGTAAGACAAGATTTCTTTTTTAAAAAGTAATTTTCTCTTTATACAAAACACTGCCAGTGGAGGAAAGAAGCATAAAATTTGAATAAAGAATATTTTTACTAAAAAGCCACGTAACACTTAAATATTTATGCGTTACGACCCGAACGTGATTTGAACACGCAACCTTCTCATCTGGAGTCAGACGCGCTACCGTTGCGCTACCGAGTCACGGCAGGCTGTTTTGATTTCCAATTCATTGCATTTACATTAGGAGCATAATAACTGAAAATTTATCATACATACAAAATAAGTAAAACAAGTTTTCTTTTTGAAAAAGTAACTATCTCTATATACAAAACACTGCCAGTTGAGGAAAGAAGCATAATTTTTGAATAAAGAATCTTTTTACTAAAAAGCCACATAAGACTGAGATATTTAGCCGTTATGACCCGGACCTTATTTGAACACGCAACCTTCTGATCTAATGTCAGACGAGCCACCTTTGCGCCACCGAGTCACCGCAGGATGTTTGGATCTCCTATTGATTGTATTCACATTAGGAGCATAATAATTGAAAATTTATCATATACACAGAATAAGTAAAACAAGTTTTCTTTTTTAAAAAATAACTTTCTCTTTATACAAAACACTGCCAGTTGAGGAAAGAAGCATAAATTGTGAAAAATTAATTTTTTTTTACTAAAAATCCCCATAACATCGAGATATGAAGGGGTTATGACCCGGACGTGATGTGAACACGCAACCTTCTGATCTGGAGTCAAACGCGCTACCGTTGCGCCACCGAGTCACGGGAAGCTGTTTGGATCTCCAATTCATTGTATCACATTAGGAGCATAATAACTTAAAATTTATCATATATACAAAATTAGTAAGACAAGTCTTCTTTTTTAAAAAGTAATTTTCTCTTTATACAAAACACTGCCAGTGCAGGAAAGAAGCATAAATTTTGAAAAATTATATTATATTTACTAAAAAGCCACATAACATTAAAATAGTAAGACTTTATGAACCCGAACATGATTTGAACACATAACCTTCCGATCTGGAGTCAGAGTCACTACCGTTGAGCTACCGAGTCACTGTTTGGTGTTTCGATCTCCAATTCATTGTATTCACATTAGGAGCATAATAATTAAAAATTTATCATATATACAAAAGAAGTAAGACAAGTTTTCTTTTTTAAAAAGTAATTTTTTCTTTATACGAAACACTGCCAGTGTAGGAAAGAAGCAGAAAATTTGAATACTGAATATTTTTACTAAAAAACCACATAACACTGAGATATTAAGGCGTTATGACACGGGCGTGATTTGAACACCCAAACTTCTGATCTGGAGTCAGACGAGCTACCGTTGCGCCATCGATTAATTATACGCTGTTTGGATCTCCAATTCATTCTATTCACATTACGAGCATAATAACTGAAAATTTATCATATATACAAAATAAATAAGACAAGATATCTTTTTTAAAAAGTAATTTTCTATTTATACAAAACACAACCAGTCGAGGAAAGAAGCATAAAATTTGAATAAAGAATAAATTTACTAAAAAGCCACATAACACTAAGATACTAAGTCGTTATTACGAGGACGTGATTTGAACACGCAACCTTCTACTCAGGGGCAGACGCGTCTCCGTTGTGCCAATGAGTCAAGGTAGGCTGTTTGGATCTCCAATTCATTGTATTTAAAGTAGGAGTATAATAAGTGAAAATATATCATATATACAAAAAGTAATACAAGTTTTCTTTCTTTAAAAGGAATTTTCTATTTATACAAAACATTGCCAGTCGAGGAAAGAAGCATAAAATTTGAAAAGAAAAACTTTTTTTACTTAAACGCCACATAACATTGAGATATTAATGCGTTTAACCCGTGCGTGGTTTGAACACGCAAACTTCGGATCTACTGCCAGACGCGCAACCGTTGCGCCACGGAAACACAGAAAGTCGTTTGGATATCTAATTAATTATATTTACATTAGGAGCATAATAACTGATAATTTATCATATATACAAAATATGTAAGACAAGATTTCTTTTTTTAAAAGTAATTTTCTATATATACAAAACACTGCCAGTCGAGGAAAAAAGCATAAAATTTGGAAAAATAATTTTTTGTACTAAAAAGCCACATTCCACTGATATCGTAAGGCGTTTTGACCCGTGCTTGATTTGAACACGCAAACTTCTGATCTGGAGTATGACGCGCTACCGTTGCTCCACTGATTCACGGCAGCTAGTTTGGATCTCCAATTCATTGTATTCACATAAGAGCACAATAGCTGAATATTTATCATGTATACAAAATCAGTAAGACAAGTTTTCTTTTTTTAAATGTAATTTTCGATTCATTCAAAAAATGTCAATAGATGAACAAAGCATAAAATTTGAAGAAATTATTTTTTTTTCTTCTAAAAACCCCATGAAATTGAGATAATAAGGCTTTATGACCCGGACGTAATATGAATACTCAACCTTCTGATCTGGGGGCTTGTATTCACAGCAGCAGCATAATAACTGAAAATTTATCATATATATAAAATAATTAATACAAGTTTTCCTTTTTGAAAAGTAATTTTCTTTTTATAGAAAACACTGCCCTTCAAGGAAAGAAGCATAAAATTTGAAGAAATAATTTTTTTACTAAATAGTCTCTTAACACTGATATATTAAGGCGTTATGACAAAGACGTGATTTGAACACGCAGTCTACTGATCTGGAGTCATACGCGGGACCGTCGTGCCACCGAGTCGCAAGAGGCAGTTTGGATTTTCAATTTATTATATTCACAGCAGGAGCATAATATCTGAATATTTATCATATATACAAAATAAGGAAGTCAAGGCTTCTTTTTTAAATGCAATTTTCTATTTATCAAAACACTGCCTATCAAAGAAAGAAGCAGAAAATTAGAAGAAATAAATTTTTTACTCAAAAGCCTCATAACACTGAGATATTAAGGCGTTATGACCCGGATAGCCGAGACGTACATGCGCAATACACAACAGCACGCTTAGATCAAACACGAGCATATAAGTAGTAATCGGTATTAAAAAACAACCATTGCACAAAATACGGCCAGAAAGAACTCTTCAGGAGGTAAGAATCTATGTAGCTATACTTTGAGGTTCTTTACTGCAGTTCTGTGGTGTCTCCTAACTTTAACTGAATCAATCTGCTGACTTACTACTTTATGACTTACTGCTACACACACATCTCGATGCTGCTTCTATAGTAATTTCTAAGACTCAGTACACAGCTCAATTCACAATCGCCTGAGCTCCAGTTGGCAATTGCGCTTCTCTGGGCTGATTCGCCGTTGATATGCTATGTAAACTCTATAATACTAGACGACTGCCTTGGGGTTATACTGCCGGCCTTTTATTGTTTCAGGAGCAGGGCAGAGAAGGTTCTGGAACAATCAAGCATATCTCATCTATCTCCAAAATTCTTGAAGATTCTAGTATAATCCATTTTGTCACCAAAATAAGCAAATTCGTTTCGATGTCGCTAAATTGTCGCCTAGTTTATCGCCAAGCCCTGGTGTAACTGATACAGTATCCGATTCTTTCTATTGATGGAGCAAACTTGCTGGGAAGTAACATTACATATTCTAACAGTATTTAGGCATATTACGAAATTCTGAACATATCAAAATTTAGGTTTGTTTAGATTTTTGTTATTCAATGCACAAAGTGCTGTTTTGAAAAACGATATATTCAGGAGATTGATAGTAAGTCGCAAGAGAAACAGAAGTAGCGATAGAACATATTATCTAATATTCGATGGTGAAAATTGCGGAAATATTTCGTGAGATTTTTGCTCAAAAGCAAAAAGCTCCCGAAATATTTCCCAATTGAGGAATCCGAACTAGAGTAAAGAATCTATTTATTTAGAAATATCTTATAGTTGTTTTAGTGCATTACAATGCGAAAATAAAGTTGAAAATTTCGTATTATTTATCATTCGAATATTATTTAAAATTAGATAGAAATACAACTAAATTTTTAGTTCAAGAACTAGATAATGCATTTCTTATCTGCAAAATTTTAAACAAATCATTTGATAAACCTCAAACCAGAAAATTTTTCTTTATTTATACCTCTTTTTAGTCACAAAAAGTGCTCTTTCTTCCAATTTAAAAATAAACTGTTTTTTTGGTTTCACAGATGTTTGTTCATATATTAAAAAAATATATCCATTTTTGAACGTTTTAAAAATGTAATTCCGAACGCAGTCATATACCTTAAACACGGACAAAACAACAAACTAACTCGATTGTATGAAACTGAAGAAATTGAAATTGCAGTAGTGGAAAAGGGAATAGCAAGTGTACATGGTAGTGGTATTAGTGTATATACGATTTAATGAGAATGACATGTCATATATGAAAATGGGGGAAATGATGAGAAATACCCCTTTTATCCATTTATGATATCCTACACTCGTCTATTACTTTCTATTGATGATGAGATGCAAAAAGCATTTACTTTGATATTCATTGTTCAGATAACAGTGAAGGATAGACAGATTCTACGAAATGAAGAAGCTCATTTCCATTTGAATAGCTCTGTGAACACACATAATTGCCGTATTTGACGACATAATTCCGGAATTTCAACAGAAATTCTACTGGATGTTCCAAAAAGGAAGTAACGTGACGCCTCCTGCACTCCTAATATTGAATTATCTAAACAATTGGTTGATCAGCGCAAAATGGAAGATAAAGGGCAGGGAAAGGGAAAGATACGACAAATCATCCAGAGATCTCTACAAAGAATTCCATCAGTGTCACATCCTTCACAGCCATATTAATGTTTTAGCAAAGTAATAATTAAATAAAGGGAACAAAAATAACTAAAAAAATGGTAATAAAGAGTTGAACTTACACAGAAATTTTGATATTTACGGAAGCAAACTCTCCATCTTTTTGAGGCCGTTAGCTGGGGTAAACTATATAGAGATTACTAAGTGAAGAGAAAAGAAAAGAAAACACACACACACACATAAACAAAATTAAAAGATGATAAAAAATGATAAACAACAGTGTAAATATTTATATGATATATATAAACAAATAAACAAACGACATATATAGACAAATAAACAAACGACATATACAAACATATAAACAAACTTTGCATACAGAATAAGAAATCTGCAGCTATTGCCTGAGTCATGTGGTCTTGATTTCTGCTTTTCTTTTTGAGAACGTGGTTAGTCGGTTCTGTGGGGTATTGCAGTTACGAGGAAAAGTCCAAATATTACAGTATGGTGTGGCTTGATCTCATCTTTCATCAATAATCCTTAATTTTTTTTGAAAGCACTTCCTTTAAGATAATGCCACACTTGCTACAGACTCTAGTTTTACATTGATGTCTGGTATTCCTTCACCCATTCTTTTACTGTTTTTTACATTTCTCTTTTATTTTATAGATTTCTTTAAATAGCATTTTTTAATGATATCAAAGAAGAGAATTAATGTTCTCTAAAACCATATGTAGGTCAATCCCTCAGGTGAACGCAAGAAAATTGCAATTATTGCTAACAAATGAAACAGTTGCTCAACGAAACAAGAGTTTTCGGGTTATGATATATCAATCATTTTTTTCTTCTTTTTTACATAACAACTTCAAAAAAAAATAATTCCAACATTTTGACACCATCTTAAAATTCAAAAGCTGAAATCTTCAACAACTGCAATTTAAATTCTGTGAAATGTTTTTGAAATATTAATTTAAAAAAACGTTGACTGAAATATTTGTGGTGATGAGATGATGGATAAGACAAACCACTTTAAAACTAAAACAAAGGCTTTATTTCATGTCTACATTAGGAATAGATACTCTGTCAATTATTACAAATATTGGTTCTCATATAATTAAATAAAAATTTGAAGTTACACCTAATACATAGGTATTTAGATATGAAAACGTTAGTTGGAATGCTGATGGATAATCGTTACAATTCTAATCTGAGGTCCGCTAGTGAACTTCGAATCCGTAGTTCCCCACAGATTCTAAAATAAGGAATTTTAAAGGAACTCTTTTCTCAATGTATCATTGGAGCTCTAACCTTTTCTATCGTTATTTCTTAGATTTTAATACATATTTATTGAGAGTATTTTTTTTTTAAATTTGCTTTAAATTTCTTTGTTTCACATTTTGTTGCTGTAGAAGAAAATGACGCATAAGTAAGGCTTTAGCAACGACACAATAAAAACATAAATCTTGAGATTTTTAAAATCAAAATCACATTCTCATCTTCTTTCAAGTTTCCAAGCATTTTAGAATTTGTTAATTGTAATCACCATGCTTTAAGAAGATAGCAGGCATTGTTACTTCATTCAAGTGAAGTTGAATTAACTGCTGCCAGAGCAAGCGAGACTAATTCTATGAGAAAAATAAAAACAGACGACTAGCAATATATATCAGGAAATCTATTGATTTAATTTATTTTTAATGTGCTTTATTAAAGAAAAGTTAAAAATTTAATTGTCTTAAATATTCTTGAAATTTCTCTTATACTTAAGGGTTTGTGCGCGAATCTTTTCAATATTAAAGTAATAAATATTGTTAACTCTTAAAAAATTATCTATAGGTAGCCTTTAAAATTGTCTGCTTCAATTGATATTCTAATTATAATTAAATACACTTCAGACAATAAAAGTCTTTTTCATATTGTATTGTTTTATACAAAAAGTAGTATTTACATTAATAATTAAATGACAGGGATTTAATCCTGGGGAAGTGCAAGGTATGTAATATATAGTTACATATAATCTTAACTCCTATTCAACTACCTCGATCTGACTACATTACTACATTAAGTCACGCAATCCATAAATCCATCACGAATACCCCTGGATATGGAGAAGTTATCTGAACAACTAGTTAAACAAAGGGGATTCCTCCTGTTAAACAATCGTATTTGAGATAAGTTTGGTTTAACTTGTGATTGGTCAACTGAACTCCCAATCCTCTGAAACCGTCGTCATCTGGCTGTTTCTGGACCGCTGAGATTAACAATGAATTTGATGTCCATTTAGTGCTGTTTGTTCTATTGTACAGTTTGTATTGCTGGTGATTACTATTGATGATTTTGATAAATTTCCGTTTTTCAGACGTTTTTGAGTTATCAAAAATTATAAAAGGTAGTGTTATGTCTTTCTGTTTGGGAATATTTTGAATTAAACGAATATTTTAACATAAAATTGCAAAGAACTAGAAATATGAAATTTTATTTATAACCTTTTTTTTATCTAAAAGTTAATTGACAATTAAAAGATCATATGAAACGAATATGTATTATTATATAACTAATAATTGTAGATTATCGATATAAAATAAAAATATTTAATGCTTTGATCCTTTATCTTTGGAAAAAAAAAACTAAAATATTTTGTAATGTCTGATTTAAAAGCAAAAATTATAAAAACTATACACGCTGCAATGCCTAATTTTTAAACACATTGTTTAATGTTTTAATGATGTACATAAAAAGGAATTGATGAAATTATTTCAATAATATTGTTCCGAAATTTTCTTTACCTGGGTTCGTTTGGATAGTGGTAGTGATATGGTGTGAAGGACGCTCAATTAGCAGGCAGAAGTAGAATAAAAACAACGACGTTTATTTACACGAAGACACACAGGACCGCACAAAGCGACAACTATATACAGCACAGAAGACGATAATCTTCACCCGAGACGTGTAGCACACAACAGCATACAACCAGAATCTACTACAGACAGTAGCGCACAGCTCAGTTCAGCAATAGCTTGCCTCAGTCGCTTCCGCTTCTACTTCTCCGACTCTGGCTCGGATTAATGACTTCGTCGACTCGACTCCGCTGCTCTCGAACTCGGACCACTGGCTTTTCCGCTCCGTCTTCGGACTACTCCGTCGTCTCCCCGACTACTGGCTTCGTCGTCTCCCAACTCGGACTTGACTCATAGTTGAGATAGGGATTACGGCTCATTGGGACCGCAGGCCCCACCATCCGTAAATCTAGTAGGTGTGAGCTTTAGGGTGATGGAATTGTTCTTGTTAATCACAGTGCATCATATATGGGTTATTTGTTTTGGAATAGTGTTTTCCTGAGTGTGAGAAAAATGGGAAAGAAAAAAAAAGGGGAGAAGTGTTATTTGTCTGCAATTTATATTGCAAGGGCACAACGGAGTGTGTTGTTTTGTCTGCAATTTATATTGCAAGGGCACATCGGGGTCTACGTTTATTGGAGGGTTCGTTGATGTCATATGTTGGCAGATTGTTTAAGGTGGGGTTGTCAATATTAATAATATTACCATAAAAATCTTTAGCTTGTTTAAGGATGAATTGCTTGATTGGGGGGATGTTTAGGGCTTTTAATAGACTCGGACTTGACTCTCTGGCAGCCGCAGCCCCTTTTTTTATAGGTCTCAGGAGGCGGGGCTAGAAGCCTCTCAACGAATCAGGAACGTTCGAGGCGTATCTTGGTTCCTACTGGACGGATCGGGAAAATTCTCGAAGTTTCGGGTATTATCTATTTTGGCGCCAAAGTCGCCAAATTCGTCACCAAGTCGCCAAATGGTCGCCAAGTTTGTCGCCAAGCTCCGGGACCTTTGACGCGCCACCTGGACTCTGTTCCATTCAGATGACTGTAAAACTTTCTTTCTATTGATGGAATAAACTATGCTGGGATGCCGAATTGCAGGTTTGTAACATTGCTCCCCTCTTCAAAGACTGACGTCCCGGCAGTCCTATTTCAATCCAACAGCTGGCGTAGGCTTCCGTATGATGTTATGATGATGCTTTAGGCGACTCTCAAAGATGACATAATTTACTAATTTGGCGGCGACTGAAGATCCATCCAAACCTTCTGAATGCTTTTGACCCGGACCTCTTCGTCGTTTCGGATTGTACATCCGGACTTGATTCCGCTCCTTAAAATGCAGGATGTCCACATGGACCCAAACGCTGGATCGTAGTAGAGATCTCCGGCATGAATTCTTGCCAGGCTTTTCGGTTGGTCACTTTAAACTTTTTCCATCGAACCAATCGTATATCAGGATGATCCAACGGTGCCTTCTGAAGTCCACTCGAAAGCCAGGTATTTGCCTTCGTCGCCCAAGATTTCATGGGAATACGTCCATCTCTTCTCGGTCTATTCTCGACACTCGAGAATTGTCCAACGCCCTCCACACTGGATCTTCCGAAGAGCGCATCCGTTTTTTCTGGAAGGGTCCTTATACGACGACGTAACATATCCGGATGCACAGGAGATTCATCGGCTCCTATTTGCATCACACTTCTCTGCAGATCCACAGCAAAGATGAATTCTTGAAGGAAGTTGAGATCGTGACTACAGGGATCAGCGATTCCAGCCACGTAGTCTTCTTCCGTGTCACTATGCAAGGAGATACCAAGAGGCTTGCAGAGAGGTAGTTCCTTTAATCTTTGGGACGAATCCAATCCAAACAGGGTCACATCAACTCTTGCATCCACAGGCAACGAGCACGGGTCGCCATCAACAGACTCGTCCGAAGAAAGTCCATCTTCTCCATCCCCAAGCGCCTGCACTTTCGATTCCACTTCAGGGGACTCATTCGGAGAAGACCGTTTCAGCTCCGCAATTATTTGACATTCACCCTGTTGATTCCTCTCCTTATTAAACTTCGGTTCATTCTCCGGAAGGCTAAACTCCTTTTCGGTGACACCGGTCTCCATTCGATCTTCAGTCTTTTCTTCCATTTGGCTCTCGCTGCTTCCTTCAATTTCTTCTGTGATATCTTGGATTTCTTCTGTTTTATTACATTTATCTTTTGAAATTTCCTTCCACGATGAAAGGTCTTTCTTCAAATCACTCTTCATGTCTTCCGTGAAGTCTTTCATTTCTTGCAAAAGTTCCTTTTGTCCTTGCTTCATCTCATCCATAAGTTTCTTCATCTCAGCCAACAGAGCCAGTAACTCACCATTACCATTTTTGCTTGGGATCTCATCAGCACCATGCACTATTCACCACTACCCCACTCCTGACACCAAATGTTGCGAAATTTTCTTTACCGGGGTTCGTTTGGATAGTGGGAGTGATATGGTGTGTAGGACGCTCAATTAGCAGGCAGAAGTAGAATAAAAACAACGATGTTTATTTACACGAAGACACACAGGACAGCACAAAGTGACAACTATATACAGCACAGAAGACGATTATCTTCACCCGAGACGTGTAGCATACAACAGCACACACAGCAGCATACAACCAGAATCTACTGCAGACAGTAGCGCACAGCTCAGTTCAGCACGAGCTTGACTCCGTCGCTGCTCACCGTGGTTTCCGCCTTCTCCACTCCGTCTTCGGACTACTCCGTCGTCTCCCCGACTACTGGCTTCGTCGTCTCTCAACTCGGACTTGACTCTCTGGCAGCCGCAGCCCCTTTTATAGGTCTCAGGAGGCGGGGCTAGAAGCCTCTCAACGAATCAGGAACGTTCGAGGCGTATCTCGGTTCCTACTGGACGGATCGGGAAAATTCTCGAAGTTTCGGGTATTATCTATTTTGACACCAAAGTCGCCAAATTCGTCGCCAAGTCGCCAAATGGTCGCCAAGTTTGTCGCCAAGCTCCGGGACCTTTGACGCGCCACCTGGACTCTGTTCCATTCAGATGACTGTAAAACTTTCTTTCTATTGATGGAATAAACTATGCTGGGATGCCGAATTGCAGGTTTGTAACAATATGATTAAATTTTGTGCATTCTTTTAATATCAAAAGAAAACATTTGAATGCGATTTTTTAAATATATATAAAGAAATTGTTTTGGCTCTTTCTTAATGGCTGAAAAAAGGTGAAAAACATTCTCACATGATATCGTTTAGAATTGTTAGAATTTGAAAGTTATTGAAATATAGGAAGTTTTATTTTAGATAATAGTTAGGAAGTACAATTTTACTGGGACAAAAAAAATTAAAATGTTGAATTTTAAAATCTGAATAAATTTTAATTATCCTGTTGAACCAGAAATTTCCGTAAATGGAACATTTCAAATAAGACTTTTTATCTTATTTTAAATTGCAGAAATAGTAACTATTGTGCAATCTTCACACGAAGGAAAATAAAGACTCTTAACCTTACAAAAGGAAAAACACTATATTTATTGGAAATAAAACAATTCTGTTATACATAACTGAAGCTTCCTTCATTTCTTTACATAATTATTTCCTACATTTAAACATTTGTCGTATCTTGTCACGAGCTTCAAAATTCCCATCTTATGCTCTTCTGCCAACAGTTCATTAAACCAAGACAGAAACGCATTCAAACGAAAGAGCAGCTATATCAATTCAAATGGCAATTTTTGATCCTCGAATCTAGAGTCCGGACCTTTTACTTAGCAACTTCCATCTTTTCAATGAATTTCAGGTCGAGGAACGTTTTGGAAATGATTAAGATTTGGAGAATGGTTAACTTGGGAATTCTGAAGCTCGTGACGAGCTGCTACAAATGTTTAAATGTAGGAAGTAATTATGAAGGAAGCTTAAGTTATGTATAACAGAATTATTTTATTTTTAATAGATGTTATGTTTTTCATTTTGTACGACTAAATGGTTTTTATTTTCTTTATGATCTTAAAATCTATATGTATGTCTGTATCTATATCTATATCTATATCTATATCTATATCTATATCTATATCTATATATCTCTCTCTCTCTCTCTCTATATATATATATATATATAGATACATTGGTGTGCAAAACTTTAGCAACAGGTATGTTTTTTGCCATTACTTCACGAGAAATAATCTGAGAGACATGAAGTTCAGAAATGAGATACAACATTTTGTTCTGAAAGAATGACGAAAGCATAGTTGCGCAGAAATGAATACAATGCTTACAGTATGGAATCAAGCAAAAAAAGGCTTTATTGAACTCATAGTATCGTTACACATGATTGTCTGTCCAAGAGGAAGAACAGCAAGCAGATGTTCCTTAGTATGGAATATGCCCTCCCCTTACTGCAATGGTTGCTCCGCACCGTCTCCCCATACTCAGCACCAGATTGTCCAACAATTCTTGAGGTAAGAGTGTCCATTCCTCAATCAGCATCTGTTTAAGTTATCGGGTGTTCCCAGGAGGATGTAATCGTGCCGCAAGGCGTCTCCCCAAAGCATCCCACACATGTTCTATCGGATTTAAATCAGGGGAGCACGCCGGCCAATCCATTCGAGTGATATCTTCACTTTCCAGGAGCTCCTCAACAGCATGAGTCCTGTGTGGCCGTGCATTGTCATCCATAAAAACGAAGTCTGATCTAATGGCACCAGACGCACATGGTGAAGGATTACCTCCTGACAATAGTGATCTCCAGTTACAGAACCTCTGTCGAAAACGTGGAGCTCAGTCCGCCCGTTCATCATAATGCCTCCCCAGACGACAACTCCTGGACCACCGAAACGGTCTCTTTCCGTGATGTTACTAGCATGAAACCGTGTCCCGACCTCTCTCCAAATCAACTGGCGTTGGGAATCGCTTGTAACAGTTCGGTGGTGCTGAGTATGGAGAGACGGTGCGAAGCAACCATTGCAGTATCCCATACTAAGGAACATCTGCTTGCTGTTCTTCCTCTTGGACAGACAATCATGTGTAACGATACTATGAATTGAATAAAGCCTTTTTTTTGTTTGATTCCATACTCTATGCATTGCATTCGTTTCTGCGCAACTATGCTTTCGTCATTCTTTCAGAACAAAATGCTGTATTTCATTTCTGAATTTCATGTCGCTCAGATGATTTCTCGTGAAGTTATGGCAAAAAACATACCTGTTGCTTAAGTTTTGCAAACCAGTGTAGATATCTATCTATCTATATCTATTAAATCTACAAAGCATTATCGAAGCATATTATAACAGTGTCACAAGTTTTAATTTATCAGTAAACAGAGTTCTAATATACAAGGCATTAAATTGGTCATTCATATGCTAATCACTTTACAACATTTCAATTCCTAGTTTAATATAGTATTAGAGCATTCACTGATGACAATATATGGCGCATCTTTGACAGTTTCTTCCACCTGTTTCATTTTCATTTCACCATTATACCAGTTTCTCTCTAATGCAATTAATTCTCTCGCAAGAGCACATTAATATATTAGATACAATATTATTCATATTGACCCCTTTATGTTCTGACATTTCTTAACAGATTATAATATAAAGCATGACAAATTAGATGAAGCAGAACTAAATTGTGAACTGAAACATAGAAGTAAGCGATGCATTCAGATAAGAAATAATGATTATAGAATACCGGTAAAAAATTTATCACGTTTTTTCCAAATCCTCTAGGGGATATTTAGTTTCCCAAATTATTTAGGAGATATTCAATGGAAGAAGTCCAACACGCACGATAACAGAAAGTGACGCTGCATTTCATACTGTATAGAACTTCATAAAAAATTCTAGTAATCAATGAATCATGAAGAAGAGTGGGAAACCTAAAAAAACAGACTCAATATAATTAAAAAAATCCTTTGAGAACTAAAAAAAATAAAAAATAAAGTGTTGCAGAATCTTAGAATAATGCAGCCTACACACACGTTTCATGAACTGTACACAATTAGTACTTCAAAAGTTCCTAAAAATTATTCAAAAGAAAAAGCACCAAATTATCTGGAAGGAAAGTCACAATGAATGCCAAAGGCATCGGGCTAAAACCCATATATCTTGGAGTTCAGGATGGAAATCCTCTTATTTTCGGATGAAAAAAATCCAGACGATCCATTTGGCTATCAATACTAGCGGCATTATCTCGGTAGTGAAGGAAATATTTATTATATTCGATAGAAGGGAGGATGGAGTTCGATAGTTTGTTTGTCAATCGAATACGATGGAAAATCAAACCTAGTGTTTCTAAGTAATAGGTAGAAACACATACATTATATTAAAATATTGAATTCATATCGCCATTTTTATGGCTAGGTTGAAATGACTGGATTTTTATAACATGATGGAGAGTCATGCTCTAACAGGTATTGGGGTTAAAAATTGGTTTATAGCAAATAATGTTCGAGTTTCGTCCTGGTCTACATAATGACCGGATATCAGCATTGTACAGAACATATGTACAAAGTCAGTTTTACGGAGAGGCAAACAGTTTGTTCTGCAGAGAAGCATCGGAAAGCCTTGAATGATGTACAGATACTGTTTTGCCAAACAGAAATTCAATTTTCATCCGATTCGACGCCAAATCGAATTTTTGAAGTAATCAAAGACAATGGTGGAAGAATTTCTCACACTTTCCTTAATCTTTAATTTCCACTATTTACAAATGTTCTAATTTTTTTCTGATTATGATGTATCTAAATCTAATTTTTAATTATATTGGGCTTGTATTTTTTGTTCCAAATTTTAGCTGTAGTTACCTGTTTGTAAATATGCCTTTCAAATATTGCATATTAAATGATTTGGAAAAAAAAATTCGATGTTCTTTTCATTCATCTAAAATATTTTATGCTCAATTTTTTTCACATAATGTATCCAACACATATTCTATTTATTTGTTGAATTGAGATCTATGCAATTCTTTTTGTATTTTCCTTCAATTCAAAAACCCATCTCCTACAAAAACAACAGAAAAGAAATTTTTCTTTTCCCTTTAGTTCCATGTCAAGTCATACTTATATACTTATATAGTAGAAGAATTTATTTTTCCAATTAGTAGGCCCATTTCTCCGGTAATGGAGGGGTTGAATTCCACACTAAACTAGCCCATTTCCACCCTCTCTCTGAAAACCAACTCTATGCAGCTATACACCCTAAGTATAAAAAGAAGCAAAGCCCAATTACTACACAAGAGATCAATCCAGAAAGGTTCCGATTAGTCCCTGTGACAAAATGGAGGAGGGGAGGGATTGGTCAAGTTTCTTTAGTTCTTCTATCTTTTATTTTATTTCGTCTTGATAAATGGGAATTTATTGTTTTGGATTAGATGCCTCATATATGCCCTCCAAATATTACCATTCATAGAAAAAATTTGTTCTTTTCATCACTTTTTTTGAAATTTTTAAAAATTAATAATAAGTCAATCCTTGTGCCCCACAAAATACAACACAAGGCTTACAGAAGTAAGTAGAAACAACTACATACATAGATAAAAATATGTACATATAAAAATAAGTATAAAAACAACAGGAAAAAATAAGCAACAAAGCTAATTAAAAATTGAAGCAGTAAAGGCAATAAATTTACAGAATAAGAAGAAAGCCATTTTGTGGTCGACCAAAACATGAAGCGGAGGTGGAAACTTAATACTACAGGCATCGAGATCCACAATAAAATATCTTCTCCCTTCTGTAAGTTTGGAGCAATCAAAAAGCAAGTGTTCGACATTTTGAACTCCACCCACGCTGCAAGAGCACAGATCAGTGTTCGATAATCCAAATTTCTTGAGATAATAATTGAAATTACCGTGTCCAGTAAGAAATTTTGTTAAGTGAAAATCACTGAAAAAATGCTTGTTATTCAACCTTTGAGAAATTGTGGGGAAAAATAATTTGGTTAAAGAGGCAGTTGATGAATTTTAGTACAGCTTTTTCCATAAAAGAATGGTCTTTTTGTGATTCTCATTACGAATGTAAGATTTGGGGATGCTCACAGGATCAATGGTATTTTGTTTTCCTCACTTGGCTAAATTCTTGGTTTTGAGTTCTTATAACACAACAGTGATTTAAAATTTGTCGCAGATTTGCTTGAATTTTTTTCTGCAGGTAAGAAATGTAGCAGCTTTTGGCAAATTGCTGATCAATTATGAAATTTATAAATATAGTTAGCTTAAGATATAGTTTTTCACTGAATTCCAGAATAAAAGATTGAATTGACTAAAAAAAATTGCTGAAGATTAAGCACCAGCATTGGATCCTCAAAATATCGAATTAATGGAAAGATTGAAGCTGAAGATTACATACCAGGGCTGGATAGGTAAAAAGGCTGCAGATTAAATATGAAATCTACAAGGTATAGTTAAAGGTATAATTTAAGGTATAGCTTATCACTAAATTAGAATATTCCTTAGAAAATTGACTTCATTAAAAAATCAGAAAAAGATTGAGTGCTAGCATTGGATCACCTAAAAGGCTATTCCACAAACTTTAATAAAGTGCATCATAATCTAAAGGAATATGTTCAAAATGGATATAAATAGTACATAGTAGAGAAATAAATTAAATACAAAATATTTATTTAGATTTTCATTTACGTAAAAATACACAGAATTAATATCTTATTTGTTATATGGATTGTTAAATTATTTGTAAGCATGTTTCGAAATTAATGTAATTATTTTCTGTGAGAAATTGAGTTAAAATATTGCCAAATATTGTGAAAACTATTAACTATTTTATGATGTTCTTCAATATTTAGCAAAATGTTTAAATGCCTGAGCTTTATATTCGAAGTTTTAATTCATGAGCCAATGTAAACCTCTCTAGTCCTAGACATCTTACAAGGAATCACCAAAAGACAGCGAGAACGCCAGAGGAAGAGGAATACTTGCTACTTAAGTCTTCTTCTCGAATCGTTGCCATCCCTTTGAAGGAAGAATTCTTGCTTCCAGCACCTTTTAATAATAATTTTGAAGAGGAAGTTATTACCTCTTTGTATTCTTCTTGAATCGTTTCTTGCTTTTACTTTGAAGGAAGAATTCTTATTTTCTGCAATGACAATTTTGACTCTACATTTGCACTAACAAGGCTTGTCGATGAATTTGAATTTTGAAATTTCTGAAGGTAATACGTTTAGTGTTGCTACTTCAAACTCATGGCGGTGTCAGTATTAATATAATATTTTACGAAAACTGAGCTATGCTTATCTTAAAAAGAAAGCCAAGAGGATTCTGTGGGATGCTTAGTTTTTTTAATTATTTTCTTTTATCATTCATAGATGGCACCACAATAAATTTATCAATAGCTCTAAAAGGCAATAGCTTCTGTCTCTATTTATTACTTTCTCGTTTATGAAGTATCGAGAAAGTGTTGTTATTGTGAAAAATTCCAACTTGAGGTTTTGACGAATATCTGCATTTCAGACATTCCTGAGTTCGAAGAATCACATTTCTGAAATTACATCTGTCTGTGAACAGATTAACTCATAAATCCTTTTGGAGTTACGACCACATTCGTAGATTTCTATCAAGTTTTGAACGAAATCACATGAACAAGAAATTTACCTTTTGGCTTGTGTGAATGCAAGTGAAATCATTAACTACAAAGTGCAAAGAACTAGGTAAATGAAATTTGGTACATAAGTTTAATTTGTAAAATATAGATTCTTTTCAAATTTTGAACTAAATCTGAAGAACAGTTGACTATATATATTTTCTCATGTACGTAAACGCAATGACTTTTATCAGTGAAATTCGATTGTTTATCAACTTGTGATTACAATCATAGTTCCGTGTTAAATTTTAATTTCAATGTTAGCGGAATGGCACCGAAAATTTATATATTTATAATATAAAATTATAAATTTGCGAATATAAAATTATAAATTTATTATTCGTACTAAAGATTCAGTAAAAATTTTAGATTCACGCCAAAAATCAATATTTCGTATCGAATGTAAGGGCGTCGGTGTCCTGGTGACAAGGTCTCGGCTTTGGATTTGGTGGGTTTCTGACTGGTGCGAGTTAAATCCCTCCTGGTCAAACGTCTTCCCGTTAATAATGTGGTGTGGAAATTTGGGGAAGGTGGTGCCAGCCAAGGTGTCGTCCTCGTCATCTGACAGGAGTTCAAAATTGCGAGGCCCCTAGTGTTGCTTTAAAAAAGCTCCCTAGTGTTGCTCCCAAAATAACCTAGTGTTGCTTTAAAACGAGACGTTAATTTAATTAAACCAAACTTCGTATCTATTGTTCACCCATGTCTCACAAAATATTTACAGCTTTACCTTAGGTCCCCAATTTTATGCTGTGAGATGGGGATACGATTTTTATTGGAAAGTATGCGAGAAAGTTTATGGGAGACCAATCCCAGCAGTGTTTTTCTTATTACAAAGCATAATAGTCCCAAAAACGTTGCTTTAAGAGTTTGGGCTGCAATAAGTACAAATGATGGCTCTCTTTTTTACACACACAGATTTTCTAGCAATTTTATTCTTGCTGCATAATTTTATAATGTTTCTTACAACTGGAATTTTTGTAATGAAAAATTATTGGCAAGTTTAGTTTTTTCCCGCTTGAATGAATTCCTGGGATTTCTTGCAAATTATAGAATGGTAATTATTTTCGTATTCTTTTTCTAAAACTAAATATACTGATTTTCATTTGATCTCATATCTGATATCATGCTTTATCTGAATTTCTGCTTTATATAAGAACGTCAACACCAACTTTCGCCAATAATTCATTTCCACATATTTCTTTAGAATAGTATATAAACTAAGTTTAATCAATTTCTGTCAAAATATATAAATATAAACAAAAAACAGATAAAATATAATGTAAATTTTAATGCAAATTTCAAAGAAAAAGTTTCGTTTAGGCATTCGAAAATTTCATTTTTCTCTTTTGAGTCCATTTCTCAGGTAATGAAATATCTGATTTTCCTCAATTTCTGCTGTATCTGGTCTTTTGATGAAAAACAATATATAATTTGCAGGAGAGGTAAAAAAGGAAGTATTTACGTTCGAAGAAGTGTCCCAATTACTATACACCGGACATCAATCTAAACGGCATCCGGTTAATCCCTCAGGCAAGGAAGAGGAGCGAACTGCTTAGTTTCCTTTGTTTCATTCGTATTTTTATTTCATTTCATTTCGGAAGATGGGAAATTATTTTTTATGGCTTTTCTGCTGCGCTAATCATTTTGTCAGGTGTTTAAAAATCGAATAGATGATTTTATTGTAATTAGGTACTATTGCTTGACTTGTTCGATTGATGCCATAACACTTAAAGACAACTCCTATATATTCAAAGTAAATATAAAGGAAAGGCTGGAAATTAAACAGGAATGTAATATATTAAATTACCTCCCTATATATTAAATTTGTATTTATATATAAATTTAGACTTATATTTAAACCTAAAACATAACCTTGAATGTTCCTTTGTATTTAAATATAAAACATAGCCTTAAATTTCATCAAAACTTCTTAATGTTTTCCTGCACGCAGTCTTCTAATCTTTGGAAATCCATGTCGATTAAGTAATATAATGCCTTGAAATGTGTTTTATTTTTTATAATTGAGTTAAACCTTATAAATTTTTTTAGAACATTTATAAGAATTCAAATAAGGAATAAGTAAGTAACTATTTTTAATAACTAATTATGAAAATAGATTACTAAAAAGACTTAACTTATTAGGTTTATACTCATGTTTCCTGTTGAGTATCATGAAATAATATATATTTATTATATTTTGAAAACTTGAGTTGCTATTGTGTTTATAAATGCAAATAATACCATGATGTTAGTTATTCAAAATTCATTTCATCGAAAAGGAAGAAAGTAGATGAATAAATTTTTAAGGAAAGCTAGAGTAAAAAGAATAAGAAAAATGTAATAAATTTAAAAATTGGTTAAATTTTATTAAAAAATAAAAAATAGACTAAGAATTGCAGAGAAAAAAATCAATATTTCTCCGTCTTCCTTCAAATATTGATATTCCATTAATACAAGAATGAAGGCACTATTTGTTTATTGTTGTTTCTAATGGCACCTGTCACTGACAAGCCCACTGACGTTAAAAGTCAATGATTTTAAACCAAGGGACGTCTCTTGTTTTTCAGTAGAGCCATATAGGTCCAAGACGGTGACTTAGCTACACACACACGCGTCACAACCCTTTTTACGTGGCGGACTTCATTCATGCAATTCATTCACTCATTCAGTATATCGTAATTTAGACCCGAATCAGAGAACGATCACCCTGGTCCAGTACCCCCCAGTAGTATGGTATTACTCTCGACATGGATGACTTTATGACCACAACAGGTTTATACGTGCACCAACCAGCACACGCACGGAGAGTGTTCGGCCGGTGGAAAGGGTTCGAGTTCGCAACCCACGGGACGCGAATCCAGCACCCTTCCAACCAGGCTATTCAAGGCCAAGTACTATTTGTTTAACGTCTGGTATCATAAATGAAGTATGATGAATTTCGGGTGGAAGCTAAGAAAGCAGAATTTCGATCATTTCCAGCTGAAACGGTACCAAATACTTTCATATATTTGTTAAGCATTGCAGAATACATTTAACTATTTTTGTTATAATAATATGATCATGATAGGAGTGATTGGGCTCTAAAAAGACAAATTCAGATTTCTCCACGGTATCTAAAACTATTTTTTAATAGAAATGTTCTTTCTAAAGACAATATACATTGAAAATTGTTTCTGAGAATAATTTATTTTATCTGTTGTAGTTTGAAGATTTAATTTTAGATAATATTAATGAAGATTTTACGACCATGAAAACTATCATTATCTTCCAGTGTTTGTATGGATTTTTAATCGCAAATTAGCAAGGAAATTTTCGTATAGAATATGTTATAGAACGGTGAAGTGCTAAAATCTACTAGATTCTACAAACAATTCCTTTTGCTGTGTTAGAGATTAGTAATTAAATTATTTTGGAGCGTATCCGTTAAAATGAGTGCTAAATTGGAAGAATATTAATTAAAAAGTATTTTCTTTTCATATTCACTTGCTTTCTTATTATATCAAAGTAAATATTTAAATACATTTTTCTTCTTTAAAAATAAAACGCGTTTTCGTTAAATTCTTTAAAAAGATTATCTGAAATACCGTAACTTAATATATAATAATCACATGATTATTATATATTAAGTCATAGTCATCATATTATAATCATATAATGGAAAACTATTTGTAAAAATCTGTTAAAAAAATATAGAGTTTAAATTTTATACAAAAATTCATTATTCGCTACATAAAATAAATCCCCTATATTCTAGATTTACAATATGCTTAGTAATTGTTATATTTATTTGAAATAAATGTTTTTCAATAAGTTGTTAATATCTTTTCATTCCAATATTTAACCAAACAGTTACAATTTTCTTTTCATGATCCTACTAAAAAGATATATCTGAGCTCAGAGTTAAGAATTCCCAATGCTGTTTGCAACAGCCTCATCACTTTAAAAGTAAATTTAGATTAAGGCAATACAGTAACTGACAGTAAAATCATACATGAGCAGAAAGAGAAGAAGATAGAACAATATTAACTAGTTACGTCGGGTCGAACGGGCTGCGGTGGCCTGGTGGTAAAGTCTCGGCTTCGCAACTGGAGGGTTTCAGGTTTGAGACCTAATTCCGCAGAAGAACAATCGTGTAAAGGGTTCTGGTGAACGTTAAATCTGTCGAAGTCAAACGTTCTTCCACTGATTGGGTGTGAAAGTTTAGAGATGGGCTGCCAGCTCAAGTGTCGTCGTCGGCAACTGATTATTACGAGGTCCATCCCAAAATAGCCCTAGTGTTGTTTGAAAACGGGACTTTAAAATGACTGAACTAAACTGTGTCGGGACAGATACATGTCTTTGTTAACTTTTGCTACGCATGTGCACACTTCTTCTTACATATACGCATTGCACAATTAGTTTAAAACCAGACTAAATTCAACCCTACTTTTACATAAAATTAAATTTGCACGCACATAACGGTGCAATTTATGATCATAGAACTTTTAGGGTTATTAATATAGAATCAAAATACACTGTAACATTCTATAATACAGAATACTGACAAATCAACACCCCTTCCAAAATATAAAATAATACAGAAAACATTACAGAACATTGCAGGTTTATGCATTATTATGTATTAAGATTTTTAAACAACTATTGCAAGTATTCAATACGAGCTCCTTTCGCAATACAGTATACTTCAAATCTGAACAAAAATTCTTTTCAAAGCTTCTAAAACATGTCTCTGCCAATGCCGAAATTGGCGACAATACCAACACGCTTCTTTCGCAATACAGCTACTTCAAATCTGAACAAAGATTCTTTACAAAGTTTTTGTAACATGTCTCTGTAAATTCCGACATTAAAAATGTTTATCTATATTATTTCTGAATCAACAATATGCATTAGAAACCGGAAAATATCAAATTCTTTAAACGTATGTCTTTTAAATAAGTGCACCAAACATTTGCAACACAATGAAACTAGTTTTTTATTTATTTTGTTTTACATGATATTATAAAACAATTTACATTCTTAGTGTTGTTTTTTATAATTGTTAAACCCAGTGGGATAGGTATTTGCTTATAGGTATTTTGTAAAAGAACAGAACAAATGATATACATGATGATATTTTCTCTTTTTTTGGAGGAGGTGGGAGGAGAAATAAAAAGTTTTGGAAATTAGTTATGATTATTTAAAGAAGTCACGAACATATTCTGATATGTGGAACGTAAGAGCAAAAACAGATTCTTTTTGAAAGATTTAGCTATACTATGTTTAAAAAATGCAAAGAAAAATTGCTACTAAAATTCCATTAATATTTTAAACACAGTACTGCGATATAAAATAAAACTTCAAGCAAAGAATTGAATTCAAAATCTGTTTCTGGAGCAGAATGAAAGAATGAACTAGGTTCGAAAAGTGTAATATTAAGCCTTTTTCTTCAAGTACTATTTTCGTTGAACAATTGAGTATAAATAGTCATAGAGAAGCAAGGAATCGATTTTTCTTTTCTCTTAAGAAAACTGAAAAAGCAGTTTCTGCTTAAAAATGCGGAAAAAAATTCTTTTTCTTCCATTTTTTTTATAAATGATGCTTTTTTTAGGCAAATGTTTCTGTCTCTTTCCAGCATGAAATCATTCACGTTATTTAAGCTACGCGAATTGTCTCAGAAAAGTATGTATATTAAAACGGAGAAATCGAAAGAAAAGGAGAATTTGTTAGAGAATTTTGATGGATAGATTCGGATATTTATGCATAGGTAACTTTATCATAATTTCAGGTAGGAAAACCTTGTATATTATTCATAATATTACCAAATGATTAAATGAATGAGAATATTAAAAAGCTATCGAACAATCGAATATAATTACTAAAGGGTGTTCCAAAATTTCGCAATATTTGATTTTGCCATCCTCCCGCATTATAGTATTGACAATCCTATTAAAAAACATTTGACAGCTGATAGTTTAGGGTGAGTTAAAACGGAGTGTTACACGATAGCGCAACGTGCTAACTAAAAATTTGAGTTAAGTTTAAAACCCAGTTATTTTTCTTTAAATTGTTATATTGCTATTGAAGTGTAAATTACAAAGAATAGGGTTATGTATGGAATAACACATGGGGAAGATATCCTCCACGGCTTTGCTGACACCTACGCACTCTTTTGTCGAAATGTTTCATGACCATTTTCTATAAATGTGGCTGAATTTCATTGTTGCAGCATTGGATTTTCTCTTTCAGCGAATGCGTGCTGGTGGGCTTGTTGACGCAGACCTTTAACTTCAAAGAGTCCCATAAAATGAAATTAAATGGGGTTAAATCACATGATCTAAGGGGCGAATTCTAAAATTTTGGAACTATGGCAACCAGATGTTTATTATTTTTTAAATATTGTAAACAATTAAAGCATGTTGTTCTATCTTGTAACGCTCCATTTTTATTAACCCTAAACAATCAACTACCAGATGGTTTTTTTAATAGAGTTATCAACATTTTACTGTATAAATGAGGGCCAATTCAAATCTTGCTTTAATTTTGGAACATATTTTATTTATTTACATCATTCTACTAAGAATCAAGCAAAACGATCTAAACACCTCTTATATTTTTCAGCACAATGTGTTAAACTCTGAAATAAAGAAATAACACCATAGCAACTGGAAGAATTAGCGGGAGTCATCTACTTGAAACTCTCTCGCATACTCTAAAATAAAAGATGTATCTCCATATCTATGTATAAAATTATGAGATTTGGGCAAGATCGTGAATGCCTTATATGGGATTGGCGAACAGTAAATACGATACAAATATCTTTGTCATGAATGTAACACTTTTAGGAATCTATAGCGTGAATATATATTTTGGACATAGACTATTTGACACAGAACAACATTTGCACTCACAATCATAATAAGAATTTCATTTATTTAAATCATCGGGACTTTGATTTATTGCGTTTACATGCATGCGAAGTATAGAACAACAGATGGTCATGCATTAGGCAGATTTGGTTCAAAACTTTATAAGAATCTAAATTTTAAATAATAATATTTACAATTATATATATAATATTTAAATACAATTTATATATAATATTTAAATGAAGAGAAGCGTAATTCGAATTTTTTAAAATCTGAATTTATATTTGTCTCCTAGATAATTATTATTGCTTTAGATATGAAAACTACTTTCTGCTTGTTAATTAAAAATGTATTTTTATCAAATTTATTAAATCAACCAAATATTTTTTAGTTAAAAATTGGCATTTTTCAATATTTATTTCATTTTCATGTAAGTCGTTATATCATAAAATGTGAGTTCAGATTCAAGAAATAAAAAAAAATGTACAAAAATACAAATGTTAAGATAGCACAATATGGAAACATCACTATAGCAGTAGTGCCAATCGCAAAGTGTTAAACCTATCATTTTCAATTAAATATTTCGTATAAATTGAATTTCTTTTTAATTCCATTGTGGGAGTTTCAATGCTTACTAGGAGCAGTTTTCTAATTGAGGGTAACCGCAGTGTAAATTGTTTAAGAAATTTAAAATATTTGTTTTTAATAGTTCTTTCTAATCTATTATATTATGAATTTGTATGTGATAAACAAATAGACTTATTTTCGTAATTCTTACTGTACAAATATTTATGAACTGTTTTTCATGGTAAGGATTTTAATTCGTATTAAATAATTTGATTTGAAATTCAATGTTAAAATTCACACACACTCACACACACGCACACACACGCACACACACGCACACACACACACATACACACACACACACACACACACACACAGAGAGAGAGAGAGAGAGAGAGAGAGAGAGAGAGAGAGAGAGAGAGAGAGAGAGATGTATGAAACATATTTGAGATTATATAAGAAGTTTGAAGCTGAGTAATTTCGCTTATTATTCTTATATTTTCTTTGAGGGCCTTATGATAACCACATAAAGAAGAGAAAAGATTAGCATGTTTTATAATTGCCGTAAATGTAACTTCAGATTAAACGTAACAACAACTGGGAAAAGTACTTTTTAATTTTCCTATAAAAGATCTTTGAGCTTGATGCCAAAATATTTTAAAATTATGAAAAATATATTGTTGGAAATTGATAGTTTTTTGCCGAAAATTTAAAAGTTTAAAAGTGTTTGCCTTTCTTTTGTTACGGAAAACACATTTGGATTGATATAGAGGATTTTTCAAAGTGGTGGTCTATTTCTTGTTAAAAATGATGATATTTGTAGGAGAAAATGAGAGGGCAATTAAGAGATTCATCACTTTGTGGCTGGGGGGTTAACCGTATCCAAACTTATGCAGATTTAATGCATTGATTAGTGATATGAAGGGATCATGATAAAGAGAGCAAATGGCTACAAATAAATCCTGTCGATTCTGCTTCGTTTAGTGGTGAATAGACCATTGTGATTGGCTAGTGCAGATACCACTTGGCTATAACAAATATTCAAGGCAGTTATTTCTTCCAAAATTGAAAATAGAAGAAAGACTATTTTCTAATCCTTTAAGTATATCCTTATGCTCGACAAGTTTACGAAACATTTTGGTGTCAAAAATCGTCGAAAAGGCGCCATACATCATATCTAACAGTGGAGTAGAAAAATTAGTTTTCAAATGTCCAAGATGCACTTTTTTAAACATGTAACTGAGAAGTTCACCCATAATTTTAAGAATGATGTCTGCAGATTTTCGAATAACTTAAATTCGACGGCGTTTTTTTTTTTACTTGAAGGTTATCAATAAATACATGTTCATATTAAAGTCTGTTTTAGAAACTTTGAATTCTTCGAATCTTTTGTTCTAAGTGAAAATTGTATTATTATCTTTAGAATATAGGTCTCAAAAAACAGTTTATTCAATTGCGTTTTTATTCAAAGCTTAAGCTAATATAAGCTTTCTTCATATTTTTGTTTGAAGTTTAATATTTTAAAGTGCGTTTGATATATATTTAGAAAAAAGGATTTCTATTTAACATCATTAATGTTCTAAAATGCGTTTAATATATATTTAGAAAAAAATATTTCCATTTTAATTATAACTCTATAACAAATGCGTTTGATATATACTTAAAAAAACGATTTCAATTTAACATTATTAATGTTGCAAAACGAGTTTGATAGAAAAAAGGACTTATATTTAATATAATTTATATTCTAAAAATCATCTGATATATGCTTAGAAAAAAATTATTTCTATTTAACAGCATAATAATGCTTTAAAACGCGTTTGATATATGCTTAGAAAAATGGTTTCTATTTAACATCAATATTGTTCTAAATTACTTTTTATGTATGCTTAGAAAAATGATTTCTATTTAACATTATAACTTCATAACTTATGCCTTTGGCATTTGCTTAGAAAAAAATATATTCAATTTAACATCATTAATGTTGTAAAACTTGTTTGCTATTTATTTAGAAAAAAATAATTTATATTTAACACAATTTACGTTCTATAGCTCATTTGATATAAACTCAGAAAAAAATTATTTCTATTTAATATCATCATAAAATTTAGAACCGCTTTTGATATATGCATAGAAAAAATGATTTCCATTTAACATTACAATGTTCTAATTCGCATTTAATATATATTTGGAAAAATGATTTCTATTTAGTATCATATCGTTCTATAATGTATTTGATACATAGTTAGAAAAAATAATTTCCATTTAACATCACAATGTTCTAAATCGCATTTCATATATATTTGAAAAAAAGGTTTCTATTTAACATTATATCGTTCTAAAACATGTTTGATACATAGTTAGAAAAAATAATTTCTATTTAACATAGTTTACGCTCTAAAACTCATTTAATATATGCTTAGAAAAAAATTATTTTTATTAATATCATCATAATATTTTAAAACGCGTTTGATATAAGCATAGAAAAATTATTTCTATTTAACATCACAATGTTCTAAATCTCATTTAATATATGTATATTTGGAAAAATGATTTTTATTTAACATTACATCGTTCTAAAACTTGTTTGATACATATTTAGAAAAAATAACTTATATTTAACATAATTTGCGTTCTAAAACTCATTTGATATATGATTTTAAAAAAAAATTATTTCTATTTAATATCATCATAATGTTCTAAAACGCGTTTGATATATGCATAGAAAAAATGATCTCTA
>JAPMOR010073780.1:0-18305 GCA_026543865.1 Argiope aurantia | reverse complement strand
TATAATACTTCTTTTCATTATTTGTAGCAAACTAATTGAAAACCACGTTCATGCAAGTTGAAAGCTGGTTTGAAAGTATAATATTATCAAATGAAAGAATTTAGGAGTTGTCGTAAATTAATGGACATAGAGTTCGGATATTCTACTCTTAAGGTCATATCTATGCGTGTAAGATATAGTAGAAAATTCGTCATTATTCACATTTTATAGGGCAACTAACTTTTTTTTATTGAAGACGCGTTTATAATATAAGAGGAATTAGAAATATACCGACGCGTAGTAAAAAAAAAAAAAAAATTATGCGAATCAACTATTCAAAAAAAAAAAAAAAAACGTGGGCAAAATATTTGGAATTGTAAATGCTTTTAAAAAGAAGGTCTTATAGACCTTATAATACTTGTTTCCATTATTTGTAACAAACCAATTGAAAGTCACTTTCATGCAAGTTGGAAGTTGGTTTCAAAGTATAATACCATAAAATGAAAGAATTATAAAGATTTCGAAAATTAATGGATATAGTCTTCGAAACTCCTGCTTTTAAGGCCATGTTTATGCGAGTAAGATATACTCGAAAATTCATCATTGTCCACATTTTAAAGAGTAACTAACTTTTTTATTCAATAGGCTTTCATAATACAAGATGAATCAGAAATATAGCGCCACGTAGTTAAAAAAAATTAGACAAGGAATTTGAACTTAATAAATGATTTCATGAAAATCAAGTATTCACAAGTGAACGTGGACAAAATATTTAGAATTATAAATGTCTTTAAAAAGACGTTTCTATAGGACTTAAAATATTCCCAATTCATTACTTGAAGAAGACAAACAGAAACTACTTTCATGCAAGTTTGAAGTTTATTTAGAAGTATAATACCCCCAAAATAAGAGAATTAAAGAGTTGGCGTAGATTAATGGACACTAACTTCAAAAATCTTGCTTTACAGTTCATGCTTGTCTCCTGAAATATTTATCAATGTCAAGCAGCAATAAGTTCTTGCAAGTCTATCCATGCTAAACTTGGCAACTTTGTTTCATTTTGGCGACTTATCAATGGATGACATCTTTTGTTCAGGAAGCTTGGTTGTCATAATGGTATTATTAATATTTCTATGTTACGAATTCTGATGGCGGGGGGGGTCTTTGCTTATCATTCATGTGAGGACAAACTTCCGGTTTTGGAACGTGACAGAACAGCTTAAAATTTAATTCAAGTAGGCACTGTCTTATTTTGCTTGGAATCATTTAATATGTGTTGTGAAAGGAATGTTAAATAGGATCAATATAATAATTCGAAAATTTGAAATTTCAATTACTTCAGATCTTATAAACTTACATCAAAACTCCTGAAAGTTATAATGGAACTTTAAGAAAGTTTTTAAAAATTTAAGGTATATTAAATGTCAAAAACTTTTCTCATTTAAAAATAAGTAAAAGCAAAAAAATTAAAAATAATTTTATATATAATAATTGTAATTCTTTCTATGCTTAGAACATGTAGATAGTTATTTCTGTTCATATCATGCGTCTTCAAATGCAAACACCCATTACAATAAATGTTTAAGATATTTTTTTAATCTGTTATTTTTACGAAATATACAAAGTAAATAACTGTAAGCAACAACAAAAAAAAATAGCATTTAAAATTTTAATGAATTTTCATGTTTTAGATCCACTGAATCCAGAAAAAGTAATTTCTATAATAATGATTTGCTTTGAGGTTAATAACTGCGTAATCAATAAACTAGATGAATGAAATTCAGTATGCAGTTTTATTACTATAATTGTAGGTGTATAATGAATTTTAAATAAAATTTATCCATCAGTCAATTATTGCCGTATTTTCTTATTTCTTGGTATATGAAGGCTTTAAATTGGAAATTCAGTAGGCTAGATCGATAAATTTTAGTACATGACCTTTGTACCTAAATTATGAATTTATGTTTAATAAGGGTTCCAAAAGATATATGGCGAGAAATTCTTTATGACGATATTAATCGATATACGATGATGTCTTCAATAGTTTGACTTTAAGTAAAAAGCTCCATATTAAGTAAACGTACTAGAAAGGCATAGAGAGACTTGTCACACCCCCGACATAAATTATATTATTATTAATTATTTATTTTCTTCGACGTGCGTTTAGATAAATTTTCCGTTTTAATTCTTGAACCGTGGCTCCTGGGAGTAGTTCGTACGTCAAATCATCCTAATTTTAAATTCATGATCTAAAATTAAATCATTCACAAACTTTGCAATTGGATACAAAAATAACATGCAAACCATAAACATCTCAGATATTCTCAGGACATTTAGTCGAAACAAAGCGATTACATATTTCCAGAACAGAACAAGCCTCATCTAATCAGACAGTAAAGGATATATAACTCAAGCAAGGGCTTACAATTATACAATAAATATAATGAGTGAATCTCGTATTCTAGTATACAACATCTTTACTAGAGAGTGTAGGAGAAACTTTTGGGGAGAATGCTCTTGCTGATTTTTCATTAGTGATTATATGACTAGAATGTCTTTTGAACCTACAATCCAAACACCGTTTACAGGCCGTGTCAGCATGAAAATTTTAAGAACAGAAGTTAACCCCAAGTTATATAAAAATTTTAATGTGTACACTTCATTTCACATACATTCCAATCTGAAGTGTTTAAGTCGAGATCTGAGAAGTTCTTGGAGACTAATTCCGGGCATCGAGTTAATTATTCCAAAGCAAACATTCCAACCTATCAATCCTTTTTTTAAAATTAATAATTACGAACTCAAATGGCACAATTTAATTAATTCATTTTGCACCATATAAATTTATTTCAGTTACTTTCCTCCAAAGTTAATAATCAAAAATAAGTTTGAAAAATACCTTCCTTTCAATCATCTTATTCAAAAATTTATCAAACAAATCATGAAATATATGCGTGTGATCTACTGCTGACTATGATAATTGCCTCTTTTATAATTTCATATATATATATATATATATATGAAATTATAAAAGAGGAACTTTTAACTCTTCGGAAACATTTTAATTTTTTTTTATGACAGTTTACTGAACATGAAAAAGAAAATCCTGAAGCTGAACAAATTTTCCACTACCTTTTATTTTTTTATTTTATATTCAGTGCATTATTTGAATAAATTTATCAAAGATAATGTATTCAAAATAAAAAGTTCGAGAACCGCATTTGCTGTAATTAAATGACTCGAAATCTCTTAATAGAAACAAAACTCATGACTTTACTGTATTTTTGTTCAGCTATCTAAATATGGTTACCAAGAAATAATGGGCAAGCTGGAACCAGACAGAAAACGAGACACTGACGAAAGAAGCATTCTAATAGAAAACATAGATATCTATATTCTTTTCATCTCAATGGCAAACAAAGAAATGAATAAACAGGAAATAGTGGGTGCTGCGAGAATTTTGAAGATGCGTTCGTTAACTGTTTTGGCGAATTCTTTTCATAAGAGACCGAAAGAAGTTTTTTTTTTGTTTATTTTCATATCCATTGTTTATTTTCATATTTTCATTTAGAAATTAGAACAAAATTATATTTCAGCGTTGATACTCTGATAGATTGAGTACATAAATATGACCCAGTACTTTTTAAATTAAAAAAAAAAGCTTTCATTTGCTATAAAAATTGAAGACCGATTTTTCTCCCATATATTCTTTTAAAACTACATTATTTGTCAATCTTCTGAGCAACAAAAGAATTCCGAGTAAAAATTTTCCGGTTGTTTTGATGCTATTCAGTTATAAGGCTGATTTTTGATATTCTCGTTGAAATTGAACCGTTCTTCATGAACCGAGGACATGACACTGTGAATGGAGGGAAATAAATAATAGTCTGAAGGAACAACACCTGGTTAACATCTGGATGAAGTAACATCTCACAGCGGAATGATTCTAGAGCTTCTTTCAGAACACTTAATATTAGTGTGTTAGAAAGCATCTTTTTCATATTTTTTTGCTATATTTTGGACATTTCTGTTTCAAATCTTCATTCAAATCTATCAAATATTGTTCGCTCACCATTAATGGTTTAATCAATTAATACTTTCAAATCTGCATCTTCAATTTTTTTAAAGTTTATTATATAATGTAGTGGAATCTTCGCCATGTGTATTGATGTCTTCATTTTTAAATCGACGAAACCACTCTTTGTAAGGTGCATTCAATGGAGCATGTTCGTCATAAATATCCTATAGCAACAGATGTATTTAGGCTGCATAAGTTTTCTTTGCAATAGAATGATGTCACGTAACTTTCCGCAACAGTTGTTTACTTGACACAGAATTCGATGTATTTTCTAAGCAAACAAGAAAAAAAAACCCACCCCAGAGAATATACAATAAATTTTTTTAAGTTGTTCTCAAACCTTTCACAAACACCTTTCCTGATTTATTTGCAGTCAAGCAATATTACCAAAGGTATTTTTTAAAAATTGTAGAAATCATATTTATACACTTAACATGTTGATATATCAGAACTTTTTAAACTGATAAACAAACTTTTTATTTTTTCATTTGTGAATTATGGAAAGAGAAAATAAAGTGAATCTTAGAAAAGTATAACCCTAAGAATTTGATGAAACTCTATGTTTTAGGATTCCTTCAATCCGAATTTTTTCGAAATAAAGTTTTCGTAATGTTTCTTTATAAATGAGAATTTAAAAACACAGCGATCTAGATGAATGGAAATTATCTTGTAGTCTTTACTAGCTCATGTCAAATTTAAGAGAAAATCCATATAAGTTTGAAACATGTCTGTCTGTCTTCAGTTTCATTGTGAAAGCGATAAAAGAAGAAAAGCAACAAAATCACGGGAAATGTTTTCATACTTTGACTGTCTTAACATTTTTTAAAATACAGAGATAGGGAAATAAATTTTAAAAAGTACTATGCGATTTTTCCAAGGTTTATTTAACTGCAAAGCAACGTAATTAGTTTAAAAAAAACGTACTTTAAAACAAGAAAAAAAAATAACATAAAATATATCATGATTGTGATTAAAGAAATTGACTTCCCAGATGGGATCATCAATCACTTCAACCGCAGTTAAAGAAGTAAAGACGCTTTTCGATTCACAAAAAGCGTCTTGCTTGGAAAAATACAAGGAAGGCTCATTTGATAATATCTTACTGTATATGAAGGGGAGTTTTTCGACTTCACCTTCCACCTTTCTGGGCGAGCACCTTTCACCTTTCACCCTTGCTTCTAGACAATTTATGACAGAAAGTTTACAAAAAAGTTGGAAACTCGCAATTAAAAATAAATTTTAATTTCAAATATAAGCATCGAGGAATTATTTTGTAAATTCCAGTATGTTACCAAAAGTAAAATGTGCGTTTTCCCTCATTACAGACGAAATGAATGTAATGTAAAGAACAGACTGAATTGAATGAAAGCGTAGAATTCTTATAATTTAACGCTTCAAAACCCTACTTTAATTTTTTCACAATTCTTTTTCTTGTTTAATTTTTTTATTGCCTTGTATGTATTGCTACCTACATTATTTATATACATTTTGCGCTTTGTATGAATATAGAATAAATACTTTTTATCTCTTTCAATTTGTAATTAATTTAACTTTGTAGCGGTTACATAACTCTAATACCTTTTCTTTAGATGCAATAGATGGCGTTACCTTTTATCATCAAGGTATATTTCCCATGATCCTTCTTGAGAATCATTATTAGATTGTATTCTGCATGTCGTGTACTATCATGTTCGTGTTTGTTTTGTGTTGTGAAATGTGGAGCTCAGAAAATAATTAAATATTTGTTTTTGAAACTCGTCTATTATTTTCATTTATCTCATAATGAAGTTATAAAAAAACCTGGTCTCTCTATAACTTTTATTTTCTTTGTTTAATGTGTGTTTCCGATCTGTTTAAAGAACTTCTTAAAAAATGCTGAATCAACTATTTGCAATCGCATTCCAACGTACTCGTTTCTAAGCTATAAAAACTACGGATGCTAATTTGCCATTTTCTATCTTTCTGTAATTTAGCTTAGGCAGATGACCCGTGTTTCCACGAGAGAAACATTTCCAGAAAGATTCTAGGTTGGAATTATTTGGAATGTCAATTGGAAATTGATTTTAATCTTACCATTGATCTTTTCAGTGATTTAAAAAATATTTCAAGCAATAAAAAATTATATATATATTTTTTCAGACTGATTGCTATTTTCTCCAAAATTTTTTACCCTATTTTGAACAAATATATATACAAGTGCAATAAATCTTTAAATCTATTTGTTTCGGGTTTTCAATTTTCAATTTTGTTTTGGTTATACAAAATAATGTTGGTAAAAACTGTAACAAAATGGTTGCAAGTTTTGAACTACACACGCATGTACGTTTAATATCTAGAGTAAATGGATTTATTACCTTTATTATCAAAATGGAAATGAATTTATTATATTTATTACCCAAATGTAAATGAATTTATTACTTTTATTACTGTAAAACCCGCTCCTCCGCTCCCAACGACGAAGGTTGCAAAACAGTCAAGAGGAGAAAGGTCACGTGGTATCCGAGGGGGTGAAACCCGGAGAGATACGGAACAGGAAGTGGATCAGACGAATAAGGACGAGGGACGACGAGCGAAGGTGGTATGGTTCGCCATGAACGAAAGAGACTTGATTCACTTTTATGTTTTATATTTTGATCCATTAATGTAAATAATATAATAATCTAGAATATATTGGGCTCCTGTATTTATTTGTACACAATCATCACGATTGAATCGGATATAAAATGACCACTCATGCCTAGACATAGAATAGGCGCCAGCCGTTGTTGGAATAGCTAGGAGAAATACACGTTGGAAGTGTAAGGGAACTTTACTATTACCTAGACGGAAATTGATTTATTACCTTTATTACATAATGGAAATGGATTTATTACCTAAATGGATTTATTACTTTTATTATCCAGATGGAAATTGATTTATTACCTTTATTACATAATGGAAATGGATTTATTACCTAAATGGAATTATTACTTTTATTATCCAGATGGAAATGGATTTATTACCTTTATTACTCAAATGAAAATGGATTTATTACCTAAATGGAATTATTACTTTTATTATCCAGATGGAAATGGATTTATTACCTTTATTACTCAAATGAAAATGGATTTATTACCTATATCACCCAAATAAAACGGATTTATTACTTCATTACTCAAATGGAAATTGATTTATTACCTTTATTTCCTAAATGGAAATGGATTTATTACTTTTATTACCTAAATGGGAATGGAATTATTGTCTTTATTACTTAAATGGAAATGGATTTATTACTTTTATTACCTAAATGAAAATGGATCTATTACTTTTATTACCTAACTAGAAATGGATTTATTATTTTTATTACCTAACTGGAAATGTATTATTACCTTTATTACCCAAATGGAAATGGATTTATTACCTTTATTACCTAAACGGAAAGGGATTTATTACCTTTTATATAGTTCCAAATATTGAATTCTTGATATCTAAAAGTTAATTTTAAAAGAAAAAAAAATTAGCAACCATATTTGATTGATAGCGAGTTTCACTGTATTCCAATTCAATTAAAATACCATGGTTATTCTAAGAAACTAGAAAGGACCAATGCTTATCAAACATTTTTATCTCAAAGTAATCTGACTCTAACCAGCATTCTCGCTGTCTCGCTATTTTTTCACTTTCGATAATTTCCATTTTGTCTAGCATTAGATAGAAGGCATCTCGCTTTCATTTTTCGACACTAGAGACACAGCAAAGGAATTGTCGCATCTGGAACCCTGGATCTCTAAACAAAAAACACCTGCAGTCAATCTGTCTTGCATGACTAGACCGTAAGCACAAACCTATTAGCTTTTTTCAAAAAAGGAGTGAAAACATACAGCATTTCGTTTAAATTTCCTTAGGAATTTTGAAAGTCAGTCCAGTATTTCGCTGTAGGCTGATGCCTTCTAATAGGTTTAGGAATATTAAATTGATTCCTTATAATAATACTGCCTAGTGCAATCTTTCTTATGGCTAAACTTTTGGAAAATTTCTGTATATATTCTTTTGCCATACTTCACCGATTGTTATAATTGAACATCAAGGAAGAGGGAACCGACTTGATAAAGTTTTATGTTAAACAATGCTCTCTCATCTCGAAGGAAGAATTTAGGATATAAAAAAGAAAAAGGTAAGAGAAAAGTTTGACGTGCAATGCGTTCAGAAGCCAGTGATTGTGGACTCCCAAAATTTTCTCCAATTAAGGTCTTCTCTCCCTCCCCCGCATAAAATTATCAGTCTTGGGGGAAACCGTATAAATGTCTTGCATGTCATTAGCGAACAATAGTTACACAGTATAAATCTTTGGCATGAATCTACATTTTCACTGAATCTATCGTATGAATATGTATTTTGGACACCTTTTGGGAGAATGGAACCAAAATTTGACAACTACAGTTGTAGTCGCAAGAAAGCATACCAAACTTCAATGACTTAAGTCATTCCATTTATGGGTTATTGTTTTTAAATATACATGCGAAATTACAAATCGACAGATAGTCAATCAACCTTTAATAGATATGGTTCAAAACTTGACAAGAATCTATATTTTAGAAGTTCAAGCTGTGTACCAAATGTTATCTACTTTGCTTTTCGCATTTTGGAGATGTTGAATTCACTGCTATTCAGTAAACAAGATAGACAGGCTTTCTGAAAATGGATTTCGTTTAAAATTTAATGGAAATCTACAAATCTGTTTGTGAACCCATTTACCAGATTTCATTCTTCTAGATTAAAATGTTTTCGAGTTATTGTGTTTATAGTCACAGAGACTGATAAACAGATAGACAGACACAATGCCAAAGATGTGTTTTTTGAAATCACTGGGATCTGAAATGTGGAGATTCGCGAAAATCTTGAGTTCGAATTTTTTTGATGATTACAATACTTCCTCTATATTTTGTACACGAGAAAGGGAAAAGTCCATATTGAACTATCTTAATGACTAATGGAGAGATTTAAAGTTATTCTCAGACGATGACAACACACTGCCTATTCCGACCCAGTCCAAGGCATACATTGACAGGACAGCCGCGACAGCAAACTGGCAGGAACTATAGTTGAGCCAGTACAGTCATGGTACAGTCCTTCTCGTAGGAAGCACGTCCCGTCGTCAATGGGAGGTAGCTAACCCCTACCATTTCTGTACCCACCAAGGTGCTGAGAAACAACCAACATACCAGAAGCTTCTCATTCTCATTTCTTGGGTATCCTTCCCCCCCCCCCCCCGGTGGGAGAAAAGATAACGATATCCTGATTTCTTTCTTACAGTAGCTTCATAATCCCAACTTTTCGCCTCATGGATCTTTTGCTTCGCTTAATATTTCGGCTCAAGGTCATTAAGTTTCCTACCCTGTGCTTGATGAAAAGATATATTTTTACTCTACAGCAAAGAGTAAATGAGGGTTTACACTCGGCCTGTAATAAGACGGCCAGTAGGCAGCGCATGCGTAGAAAGACTGAAAAAGGCTTCTCGGTTCATGGCAAGTAACTTGTCTCAACGGGACAACAACATGCCGATGTATTGTATTTTTTTCTTACTGCGCATGCGTTTGTATAGAATTTGGCTCTTTTTCGGAGCTCGAAAAAATTGAACACTTATCATAATTCTGACATTTTTTGGTTCTTTGTTCTTTCTGATGCGAGTTTTTTTATATAGTTTTCCAAATTCAGGTATGTTGACCTATTTTTTATTTTATTTTACCATGTTTCTTTGTGTAAATAAATATCCATTATTTTAATACGATACGCAGTGAAAAAAAATCTGAGACGCCAAAACGGCAATTTATAGCCAAGCATGGAATGCCTGAATCTATGTTATGGAATTGTGGCAAACAAAATCAGTTCCTTTCTGTGGTTGCATTGTCTAACTGGCTGTCTTATAATTGGCCGAGTGTAAGCCCACCTTAACTTAGTCATTTGTATCACCTTACTGTTCACATAGCGGAGAACATAAGTTATACATAAATATAAGTAACAAAGTGTCCATGTTTCGAACCGAAATGGTTAAATTTTAATTTGAAAGAAGCTCTGTTGATATAATAGTTTACTCGTATTTTCTCCTGAACATTTTAACTTGATTTCCGAACACTTTAACTAGATCGCCGCCAAATTCGAAGATGGAATATCCAGTGTAAAGGGACTGGAAAAAACGAGCGATGGAAATTTTCATTTAGGGATAAGTTCTTTACCAATGGATTTAGAAAGATAATTAGAAATAGATGAATTATCACCTAATCATAAAAAAGAATTTAAACACTGAAATTTTTCCGAAATTTACAATTGCTTATAGAGATGAAATGGGATCTTCCAACTCGAAAATCGAATACTTCCTCAATCTATTTTTATTGAAGAGCGCTCGTCATTTATATTCTTTTCCATTCATTCTTTGTTAACCTCTTTATTTTAATTACAGGCAGTCACCCCATTACCACAGAACCAAGCCTTATAAACAGCGTTTATTGTGACTGAATGTTATGCTCATTAACTATCCAGCTTCAGCATAAGAGAACAACGACCAACAAAAGTTCAAAGAATCTTCAATCTGCTGGTAAAAGGCTAAAAATATTTCCCATCATTTTTTTAAAAATGTTTTTAAATTTTCAGGGTATTGTAATATTGTGTTAAAATTATCACTATCCATAATGAATTTTCCTTTAATTTCAATGAATTCGACACATTCTATTATATATTGTTGACCCGAGGTTATTTCCTCTCATATACACGTGTTGCTCGCATCCCTTAGAATCTGTACCGAATTCTTTTTATAATTTTTGATTCCAGTATGAATTCATGCATCCTTTGCACGACTTGATCCATGTATCTTGCCACTGCATAGTTATCTCTTTTCTAATGTCCTTCTTTAACATCTGGAATGATTTTGGGACAACAATATCTATTTGGTCTTTTTGTGCAGCCTTTTCTGCATCTTCATCTGCTTTCTCGTTTCCACATATTCCGATGTGAGCCTTACTCCAATTTAATCTAATCCATTTGGTCGCTTTAGATCCATTTGGTCGATTTAGAAATTTCGCTTAGATTTCTGTATTTTTAGCGCTCGTGGATTTTATAGTCTGAACAGCTGACATATATAGCATCTATGCCAGAATATATAGCATCTATGTCAGTCTTCAGCACTTCATAATAATTAACTTCTATTTTTATTGCTGAAACTTCGGCTTGGTAATTTGTAGCATGATTAGAAATACGAATCTGGTTTGTTATTTTTAATTTTATATCAAAATTAAAGACGAAGCTTAGCACTTTTATTCCTTACAACTCTAGTGTCTGCTATCCTTTTCACGAGAAGTAATTTTTAGCAAAATTACTTCCTTAAATAAATATTTCCCTATCTTACCAAATAAAGAGAAAAAAAATCTAAATAAATGATATCCAATTAAATAATTTAACAGTTACAGAACCTAATATCCGAGGCGTACAAGATGGCTGCTAAAAACGAAGAGCATTTAAAAAAAATATTTAAAATTTCATTTGAATTCCTATTCGGCATCTTCTTCAGTTCTAAAACCGCAGAAATTCATATCCAAATACTTTAACACCAAAGCATTTCTGTGCAGTAAGCTGTGAATTGAAATTCACAAAGGAGCATTTTTGGGCGCGATTCGCGAGAAGTGCTTTGTTTGGTTGATGCACGGAGATGATAAAGATCTGAAGTCACCCGCCCGAAATAAACGAGGCTGGCGGCTGCCAAAGAATGCTTTTTCACCTTCATAAAAAAGAATGACGAGGTATTTTAAGGGTGAGGGTAACCACTGAGCGGCATGCGTGAACCCTTCAGTGCTCTCTTGTTTATAGGGGCCCCTTGACTTTTTTCTTGCTCCTTATCCAATGTCTTAAGTCGTGTGACTCGGCATGAATTTTTCTAGTGTCGTAATGAGGAAAATGTTATAAAAAACACATATGGATGAAATTCTATGTTTGAATTTTTGAGCAAAATAGTTTGAAAACAACAACAACAACAAATATTTATGAAACAAAATAAACCAGTTAAAAGTCAAAAGTGTTTTGAAAATTGCGAGAAATGCATACTTTTTTTATGCCAAAAAGGAGTACCAAACAAATATGTTAAAATTTGGACGTTAATAGAATGATTTGTCCAAAATATTACGGATAACTTAAGAAATATATTTCCTAGTTACAGTTTAGTTTAGTTATAATAACGTCCCGTTTTTAAACAACACTAGGGGTAGTTTAGGGTGGACCTGGCAATTTTGAAGCGCTATCAGTTGACGAGTATAACACCTGAGCTCGCACCCCTGTCTCCAAACTTCCACACCACAGAAGCAGGAGGACTTTTGGTCTTGACGGATTTAGAAGGCACCAGACTCACTTACACAACGGTTCATCGGGCGAATCGGGTTTGGAACATAAAACACTCTGGCACCGAAGCGAAGATCCTACCACCAGGCCACCGCGGTACATCCCTTAGGCCAGGGAAGGCGAACCAGTGGCACGCGTGCTATTGATGGCAAGCGAAACCATATTTTGAACACGCCTCAGGTCAAAACGGTTTGCATTTTAGTTCAAAATGACAAAGTTCACTATAAAGTATTACGAACAAGCCATTCAATTTTTTAAAGAACACAGATATTTGTATGGCTGTTAAAATTTCGAAATGAGAAAGAAATTTATTTGAAAAGAATGGTTTCACTAACTGGTTGGTGCTTCAACCATGATGTACAAAAAAAAAAAAAAAAATGTTTTTATTAGTTTACTAGCCGCCTTTGGCGACCAGCCAGTTCACCAGTATTACCGCTCGCTACAATTTTCAATTAAATATTTTAAGTAACTGGTCTCTTAATAGATTCTCAAACAGAACATTTTTAATCTTCAAATTTTGATAGTCATACCAAACTTATACTATTGTTTAGATCGTTTCGTTCAATTTACTATATATATTTTCCTAATTTGTTGTCATTTCCGGTAAAACTTCAACTTTAATTTAAAGTGAAAATGATGAAATTGCAATTAATATAAAGATATATTTTTTTTATAAAACCAAGCGTTTTATTTTATTTATCATCTTTACTGTTATTTATTAATTATTGTTATTGAATGTGAGTATTGCAAACAGAATCGCTCGGTATTTAAGTCTTATGTTAACTACAAAATATTTTTCATAATTTATGTAATATCTCAAACAATAATTGAACAAAAATTTCTGAGATTCAGCATAAAATTGTTTTTAGTTTTGCTTTCAAAAGGATTGAAATGAAATCAATAATATTTTGTTCCTGCCTATAAAAATATTTTGCGCATTGAAGAAAGACTGTCGAATCTCCATGGCCTAATGATCATGGCACTGGTCTTGTGATCAAGACAGCAGGGTTCGAATCGCGCTAGAGACACTGAGATTAATGGTATATGTAAATACTTAATTCTTTGATTTTATGTTTTCCTTTATTTCATGTTCCAGAAGATACTGGACATTTCTTTAGTTTACCAGACAAGTGTTCTAGACTGTTCTTACTGTCTCCAGAAAAGTATTCTGGAACTTTCTCTGCTTATATAAAAGCAGAAGTTTTGTCAGTTACTGTGTTCTCAGTTCTGAGTTGAGTTAATAAATTGGTTTCGCTCTACCTCTTGTGTCTGTCATTGAGTTCTATACGACAGTTCTACGTGACAATATTTCAAAAATTATGAAGTCTAAATTTAATACAGTAAGGTATCATATTCTGAGAAATATTCTGGACACACCAAATTTTAAATAAATGAATGAATGTTTCTATTTTCCACGATCAACTAAAACTTATTTATGAAGTTTTAAATGTTAAAAATTTAGAAAAACTCACCATTTTCATAATCTTAGTCCAATTAATCTTCAGAAACCTGCGCGCTGATTGGCGTATTTTCTTTGAAGCGATGGATGGAAAATCTAAAATTATCCTTTTTTTATTGAATAGTGATATTCAAATTTTCATAAATCAGTCAGTTTAAGTGATTGGAAATTAACTCTTAAAAGTCAGTGATTTAGTTAATTGGAAATTAACTCTATAACCCCCATAAAATCTGTGCTTTCTCTTGTGGTGTAAGCATTCTCCTTAATATCCTCTCGAATAAAACATCACATACAAAAACACATCAAAAGTAAACATAACATTTCAATAGTTGCCAAAATCAAAAGAGAGAAAAATGCAGTTAATAAGCAGACGATATTTAGAAAAGTACAGATATTTAGACTGGAAAATGAAATTATCTGAAATTAACCACACGCGCAGACGATATTTACAAAAGTAAAAATATTCAAACCTGAAAAGGAAAATATATGAGTTATTCCATCAATAAATGCCATAAGTTTGTTTATATCTTCATTATTTTATGAGTCATTAAACATCAAAATGGGTCCGGGACTAAATAAACACCCTGTATAGAGAGTGTAAAAGATCATAAAATAATTTTTCTAGAATTTATTTTTTAGAAAAAATAATATTTCATATTTGTTTCATTTCCTACAGACATGTGCCGAAAATTATAATTTTGCAGATTTCATTTCCAAAAAGATTTAATTTATTTTGAATTGGAGCTTTAATCAATGCGATGGCAACACTTTGAAAAAAAGCTTATTTTTTCCCCTGAATGCAAAACGTGCTTAATTTTAATTTTAATTTTTTACGAAAAAAATTATTGAAAAACATAGTTAAAATATTTATTTAAAAATTCATTAAAAATAGAAATTTAATTTTAAGATTAAAAAATTAGTATCATTTAAAAGATAAATTTTTGATCTTTAACTTGATGTAAAAATCTTTTTTGTGCGGTAATATTTTCGGAAGTTATTGCAGAAACACATCAAAATTTCGCTTAATTTTTAAATAAATAAAATTCTAGTTAAAAATTCGAAAAAATAACCCCCAGGTGCACATTCCCGGCCTCCAAGGTATACACGTGCCAAATTTGGTAGCTGTAGGTTGAATGGTCTGGCCTGGAAAGCGCCAACATACACACACACACACACACACACACTCATTGAGCTTTATTATAAGTATAGATATAGATTTCAAACAGACGTAGGACATTCGAATCTTAAATTCTACTGCATTATTCACCAACAAGCCTTGTGTTCTAAGAGTGATTTAATCTTTCTTGATAATATAAAGGCGTTAGTCACAAAAATAGTCAACCTCATACCGTCGTAGGCTTTAAATAAGCTAAAGTAATAACAATGGAATAGGTTTGAAGTAAGCGAAATGTCTTTAATTGAGGTTTAGCGGATGAAATCAACTCGGTGGCTTACTAATGTATAATAATGTTCGCTGGTTGAGCGGCGGGAATGTACTCCAAAGATTTGTTGACTGCTTGGAAGAAATCAGACTGTTTCTGCAAAATGAGGGGGGAATTGAACAATACTCACAGTTGTTGGATATTATGTGGCTCTCAAAATTGATGTTTTTACAGACACAAGCCAATATTTCAATGAATTGAACATAAAACTTCAAGGCACAAATAAAACAATTATCGTCATGATAGATCTCATTCGCGTTTTTGGCGCTGGACTGCATGTTTTCAGGAAACGATATTATTACAAGAAACTGCAAGTACTTCCTAAATTTGGAATATATATATATATATATATATATATATATATATATATATATATTCTTCAATCAAGGAAATTTCAGTGAGATGTTCTCAGTTTAAAAAATTATCGGAAATGCTCACGTTTATTATGTACCCTGATGTGACTTCATTTGATAAATTGAATTAGTCCCAATTCTATTAGTTGGAAATTAAAGAATTTGAAATGTAGCTGATTGATTTCCAGTCCATATACATTCAAAAATTTATTGAAACAACTAAAAGGTTGGAATTGATTGAAACAAAAAGATTAACAAGCAACATATATAAAAATGGCAATAACGAAATTTTGGAAACATGGAATTCGGTTCCAGACACATTTAACTGTTTTGAGAAGCTAGCTCATGCTATTTTAACCATATTTTCATCCACCTATGCCTACGAGTTATTATTGTCAGAGTTAAGTAGCATTAAAGACTCTCTTAGAAACCGTTTGGCAGATGACACCAACATGCATTCTGCTAAAAGTAACATCTTGCAACCCTTATATAGATTATTTGTCATCTAATCTGCAAGCACAGAAGTGACACTAACGTTACTTTCATTTGAATTACTCGTATAACTAAAACCTTTACTTCTATATAGTGCAAAATGTATTTTTTTCGTAGTAAATAAAGAGTATTGAGTTGTTAGTATTTAAATTTATTATTATAACAAGTTACGAGTTAAATTATTTGACGGCACGTCTATGCCTCATTAAACATTTCTTTAGAAAAAATGGCACGTTGATTCATAAAGGTTCGCCACTCATCCCCTTGTTAATATAAAAGAATCTATTTCTCTCTGTCTTTAGCATTCCAGCGGCCGAAAATACTAAAAATATTTATTAGAAAATATTTCGTTTTATATTTTTCTACCACAGGGTGCTATGAAAGCATGACTTTGGCTATTCTGCAGTTCTTTTTGATGAACTTTTAATTAATGTTTGGAATGCGAGGAGTCCATTGCTAATTTACCATTTACATTTCATCGATAAACGCGATTGTGGACGGAAGTCTACATGAAAGTAAAACTATTTAGAAGGAGATGTGAAAGCTGACCAACGGTCTTACGAAAGAATAAGAGCTAAACATCTTACTTTTAAAAAAAAAAACTAGCTGAAACTAAAGATATTGAAAAGAAACGCGGAACTAGGTTTTGAAGAAATGAACGGAGCGCCATCAGATTAAGGGGAAGAAAAAAAAAACATTCACATTGGGTTTATCCAATTATATCCGAATTTAAGAATTTACTTATTAAAGGCCTATGGATCTTTAAAATCTTTAATTTATCGAAACTTTTTTCTATGATTTCATTTAATAGTCAAACCCCTTCTGAGCATTCTTCTTTTTTGGCATTGTACATGTGTGTACGTTAGTTAGTTTAAAAGATATTGTCAAAAAACATGAAGGTCACTGTTGACTTTTCACTCAGAAATGTTTACTTTAAAGTTATTTTTCTCAATATTACATTTTCAGAGCTAGCTCCCAGGCTTAAACAAAAATGGTTTTTTGTATCAAATTGAAATTTCAAAGGTATGCTCATATGCACATAATAAACAGTGCCTACTAATATGTTAGTTGATAACTTGTGATATATATTCTGTAAAACTTTCTTGACCTTTGCAGTTGAAGTAAAAATACATAAAAGATATAAAAATTATATTGCAGTGCCATTGTAAGAAAGTCATGCCGCACTAGTTTGCCGTGGACAATACGCTTGGAATGCCTAATATTTATATGTATAAAAGAAAATATATCTATATGAATGTGCATTGTGTGTGCGTGTGTATCTGTACATCTGTAATGTCCTGACAAATCTATAACACCGCCATGGAATTTGATAGGTACAGGTAGTCGTAATAGTGACTCAATGCATCTTGAATTTCGAATATAAAAATTATTATTGGATGTGTTTTAAAAGAATTTTCGCAATTATATACCCGTAGTACCGTCTCTAATCATTGCAGAAATCAAATCTGTGCATCATAGAAGAGAGCAAACAATCATCTTTCTAAAGAAATTTTGTTTGTCCCTTGGACAAAATTATTGAATTTTGAGAATTTGTTTTAAAAATCACTTATTTTTCCAGAAATTTAAAAAAAAAATCATTTTAAAGTTTTGTTTGCAACATTCCAACTCCGTTATCTTTTTCAAATTTTTTGAGTTTACGATTAAACTTTTCCTTTATATTAAAAAAATAATCAAACTTACTATTATCTTTATTTTTTTTAATTTATTTATTTATTTATTTATTTATTTATTTGCTAACTGATGCGTTAATTATTTTTAGAAGAACTGAAAGATTTTCTTCTCTGATCCGCGACAGAAAGCGCAAGTCTCGAGAAGTTTTGCTTCTTCATTGACTTGGCAAAGAGCCAAATGATGAAATCTTGAAAATTGTGTTATAGAACTGAATCATGGCGTTGTTTCCAGGAAGCTTTCTAATTTTCTTGTCTCTCTCTCAGTTTTTTTTTAGTGAATTATTTTCAGTTGTTTTGATTTTTATAGTCTGAAACACAAGAGACGATATCGTTATTGTGAATAAATTAGATGTAAAAAAATCCATATTATTTTTTAATTTCGTTTTCACTGAATTTTATTTTGCGCTATTGTGATTTTATCTCCTCTGACTCGTCATGTGACGGATAACA
>JAPMOR010073765.1:290320-302091 GCA_026543865.1 Argiope aurantia | reverse complement strand
AATGAAAGAAGATCCTGAATTATTTTATTTTTGAAAATAATCTTCTTTTATAAGAATTTTTTTAAATATCATTAAATATATTCTTTCAATAAAAAAAGGGAATAATTTTATTATTGTCTTGCTAAAAATGTTGCTACATTGTTTTCTGATCTAATTGATTATTTGTTTATACTGTTTGTTTATTTTTTACGGAAATATACAAATGCAACATAATAACATAACTAAATTATTGATATTATTATAATTATTTAAAAAGTGATTTTTGAAGAAATATTTTCTGTCAACCTTCAATTACTAAAATATAACTATGTAAATGTAACTTTAAAAAAGGGTAATTTTGGAAAGGAATTTAACAGTTTTACTTTTACCTGTTATCAAATAAAGCATCAGAGCAGTTTTCTAATTGGCAAGATTTCTCTTCCCAGAAAATTAGAAAAAATATCGCAGCATATAATATAGTTAATTTTTGATGTGATGTCAAAAGTGAAAGATGCGGCAAATGGCATAATTTCTTATCTATATATTATATTTTTAGACATAATTCCAATAACATTAATCTGAAACTTTAAATATTTGAAAAATTCGAAGTATAAGTTTTAATATGATGAGATAAAATATAGATTGAATTCATAAAAATCGTAGTAATTACACGTGGTAAATCAGATAAAAAAAGCCACCATTTTTGTTCAACTAAAAATAAAGGGAGGGCTTAAAAAATAATTTTTCTGTATTAAATTTCTAATATTGCGATCCTTTAGTGGTATTTATTTTAAAGCTTTGGGTATAAATTTGATTTAAAAAAAAGCTTTAATAAATTTGTTTTCAATAAAAAAGCAAAATTTATCTGCTTAGATTAGCATCATTTATTCACTTTTGACGGGGACGTTTTCAAAATCGTTTTTTTTAAATATGATTTTACTAATAATCTTAAGAGTGCAATTAATTTTGATTCCGACAAATATATTTTTAAAATTTCTGATCACAAGTGAGATGGTTTGAGAGATTGCATCTTTTACTAATTAATCTTACTGATTTTTTTATATGTTATTTGCTTTATGTTGATTCTCTTTTTCAGTTATTTCCTCAAATGTTTAAAAATTATTCAGTGATTTAACAGTTTTAAATAATTTATTAAATAAAATTCTATTTATAACTTTACCCTTCGATTCTTTCATATGTACTTGTTTTCCGAAACTTCTAAACTTTTCTTTGGGTTTTCGAAATACTGTACTAGATTTTTTTCATCTAAATTCTGACAATCTTATCAGTTTTCCAGAAAAAAAAATGAACAATCTCAAATGGACTATTTTTTTTATCCATCATTCAACAACAGTTATCATTCAAAATGCGCAGCTTTCTTTTATTTGTAATATATGTTAATTCCAACACTCCCATACTACAAGAGCCATTTTATTTCCCCTGCTGGCAGTTTGTTCCTCATTCTGTATGCATATATCATCAATTGCAAAGCATTCAAAAGCCATAAAGTTCTTTTGTGCGGTATTTTTTTTTCAAATAAAGGTTTTTTTTACTGTCTTTTAAATCATTTCAAATGTAGGAACAACGTATCCCTTCTATTTATGGAGGAAATATCGTGAAACATCGCTACTTATAGCTGGAACGAGCAAAGTATTAGGGAATACTTAAATTCCCAATGCGTGCTACAGTTACGATAGAGTTATGATCAGAAATGCATTTTAAATTTATTGAGATAAATGAAGTATAATTCTTTCATGCAAAAATGTTTTTTTTTGAAGTTGGCTTGATTGGCTAAAAGTCCCCTTTTTTTAGAAAATATGTTTTTTACTACGAAATGTGATGAATAAAATTTATTCTTACTTCTTGCAGGAACATTTGAAAAGTGATAAAAGCGAGAAACGGATTTTAAAAAAATCATTTATTAGCGAACTCAAAATTGTAGAATTTCTTTTTATTTTAATTATTATCTATATTGCAGCCATTATTTATAATGCCTTAATCAAAATCTTTTGAAATATTAGAAAAGATTTTTCTCAAATATACTCCTAGATAGCGTCACGCTTATAATCGTTTCAAAATTTGATTAAGTTAAACAATAAATTGATAATTAAATACTGAAAGTCTTAAATTAGCATATAGTCATAAAGAAAGCAGACGTAGAAAAATATTAAAGCTCTAGAAATCAGGAAGTTAGTGGGCAATAGATTACATAGCATCGATGCATCTTAATCGTTCACATAATGTATCGATTACATCTTAAAAGCATAAAACAATCCAATTTAAATAAAAGTGTTTAAAAAATAAGTACATTGACGGATCAACGCGCGGTTTTTTCTCTTAAAAATAAAAATAATTTATGTATTTAAAATTTTGAAAAAAAAATTGTATCTAATAAGCTTTTTATTCCTGTTATAAATTTTAAGATTATAAAAAGTAAGTAGCAATAAAAAAGACTACAAAGTACTCATAATTCTTTTTCCAACAGATTACTCTCACAGGGACGCAAAACAAATACAAAAAAGAAGTATTAAATTAGAAAAAAAATAGAATTTCATTTAACAATAGTTATTTAGCACACTATGGTCAATCTTTTAAGTCAAAATCATTTTCTTAACTAGTTTTGTTTCCAATAGTTTAAGAATTTGAAAAAAAGGTAGTACTTAGAGGCTTTTCGTGACCCCTGTTTAGCTTCTAACAGATCTCACTAAACTCACGGTTTTTCTGATGAAGAAGTCTTGCATTAAGGAAGTTCAAATGAAAAGAAAAGAAAGAAATTGACAATGTACAAAATAATGGACATCGATCTAAAAGTTAGAAAACTAAGTAATCTATGTAAGAGAAATGTCCTAAACTCTCTGATGTGAATTAAAAAATTATTAAAGACAGTATAAATTTCGTTTAAAAACGAAAAAAGTTATATTAGCTACATGTTTTACGTTACATATTGGCGTTATGATTACAGAAATTGTTGCGTTAAAAGTTACAAAAGAATATGACACAAAAATGCAGAAAAAACCCCCCTTTATAGTTGAAATTGTTTAATTATTGTTTCAGATGTAAATAGTAATGATATTCAAATATAATAATTAATTTTCCAGGATTTTCTTATTAAGTTTAAATATGAAAAGCTGTTTTACAATTAAAATATTTCGAAATACCTTCTTCTTGAATTATATATATATATATATACCTTCAAAAATGTCAAATTTTCTTTAGTTAACACAAATATCATAAGACTATTATATACCATTTTACAAAATAATGAAGAAACGCTATCCTTTAATGGATAATTCAAACATCTGTTGTCTAAAATTTCTAAAAGGTATTAACATCTTTGATTATTGGATGCATAATTATGAATAAGATATCTTGATTTACATCAAATACAATTTTTTGTTTTAGTAACGATTTGAAGAGCGTTAAAAAAATATTTCTCTTCGTAAAAAAGTGCAATAAGCATAAATTTCGTTTTTTATGCTTAAAATAAGGCATATTTTATCGGAACGTTTATTGAAAGGAAAATCATTAGGTTATCTAAAGAATTGTTTAATTTCTTGATTTAATTTACTGAGATATTTCAATTCGCATTATTTCATGCTTCAAATATAAATATTATATTCCTCTCGTCTAACTTAAAATTTATATAAATTAATTTAAAAAAATATAAATATTATACCAAATTCTGAAATAAGAAATTCTCATTATTTATGAAGTTCTAAATGAGCATTTGAAAAAAGGCTAAAAGCTTTATAAAACTTCAAAAGTCTTGTTTCAAATTAAGAAAGCCAGCGAGCAAATAATAGCTATTTTTTTATTTATGTTTTTCTCAGTTATTTTAATAATTCAGGAGGGAAACCGTCAAAACCAAAATAATGAAGCATGAGATCGATATATTGTTTGAAGACAGTAATTACTTTGACAGTTTGACAGGTAAACGCCCCCCGTGCAAACAACGATGAAGACTATTTTCCGAGCTTTCACTGGTCTGGCTCTCACGAGGGAAAATATACCCCTCATGTATTTGTCAGAAATATCTACCACGAAAAAACGTCTTTTCTGTAAAAGTTCCGCAATTTTGTTCCATATGTATAAAATATTTTTATGTTACAGTGCCCAAAATTTGTAACAGCTTTTTACAAGAAAAAAGAGAAACCTGAAAGACTGAAATTATTGGAAAAATGTCATTTAAAAAAAAAAATTATTTAGCTAGCTTTTAGAAGAGAATCCTCGCTTTATTGTTTGTATCCTATGAATACAATTATGAAACTTTTTTTGGAATTTTCCATTTGTAATTTTAAAGGATTCTTTTAAGAGAACTGAAATATTTTCACAACAAAAATCGGCGAATTTGTGTTGTAAATAAAAGAAATATTTTTTCAAAGTAAATATGATGCAAAATTTTATATACGGAGAAAGAATTATTTGTTTTCAATATAAAGTAATACAAAAATATTTACTTTTTATCACAAATAGAAAATAGTATTTACTTTTATACAAATAGAAAATAAGTATTTACTTTTTATAACAAATAGAAAATATGTTGTGCTGCGATAATCTTCAAAATAGATTCTAATAGAGTTCAGAATAAAAGTCTTTCCAAATTCTGCTTAATACATTAGTAAGGATTCAATTATTAAAGTGAGCTAATTTTCATTTAAATATATTTAAAGCAAATCTTTAAAAAAGTACTGAATGCCATGCAACTTAAACATTTGAAAAACTATGATACTCTTCATTGTAAATTAGCTTATGAAATATGTATATATTACTTTCCAGAAATAAATAAAATTAATTTGAGATTTATGTTTGTAATACTTTGATTATGAAATTTTGTAGTAAGGCTACAAAAAATTGTGTACGAGTTCCGGAGTTAAAAAAAAATATTTTGAGAAAAATACTAAAAGCTGTATTTTAAAAATATTTCTATTTATCCTAGAAAATTATATTACGTATGTAGTCATTTTGAGCAGAAAAGTTTTATTTACAGTACTAGAGATATCGAGAATCTGATTACTAAATATCTCGGATAGATCAAGAACAATTCATATGCACCTAAATCTAAATATGTAGTATGGAAACTGTGAAAGAGAATTAGGAGCAAATAGTTTGTTGTGATGAATTAAAAAAAAAGAAAAATATGTGTTTATAAAATATTGTGACAAAGCCTAAAACTTGTATACCATGGGAAATAAAAAATTAGGTGAAAGGTAAGCATGAAATGAAGAAAAAAATAAGCACAATTATGGAAATTGTCTAACATTTAAACTGCCTATTTTGAAGGATTTTGGTTTATTTAATAGTACCATATGCTGCATGAAATTTAGAAATTTCGTTCACTAAAACCTAAAAGGTCTTTGCATATGAAAATAACAACATTCAATTAAAGGAAACACATCTTCTGAAGCAAGAGCTTGAATGCGAACTGACTAGCTCAGTAGACTTGTGTAGATTAGCTTAGTACAAAATGCTCGCTTGCCTATTTTTTTTAATCAAGTATCTTAATGTGTAAAAATAATATTAAAATAAATGAAAAATATAAAAATTCATCTACATGATGCTTAAGCCATACTGAATCAAGACTAGCAAAACAAAATGGCATGAAATGTTGGTAAATATCTATACTACAAATTAAAAAAGCCTTAGAATTGTAAGCAATACAAAATTATATTGTAATAGTAAAAAATACATAACTAAATTTTATTTAAAGTGAAAAATATCTGATGCAATTTACTCGCATAATGATTCATTTCTCTTTCAAGGGCTTGGAAGAGAAAAGCTAGATTGTTGTGTAGACTAGCTCAGTTTAAGATGTTCGTTTATCTGTTTTTGTGAATCAAGTATCATAATATGTAAAAATAATATAAAATAAATGAAAAATATAAAAATTCATTGATATGATGAATACTCCATACTGAAACTAACAAAACTAAATAGGGTGAAATATTAGTAAATATCATTGTTGCAAATTAAATATCTTTAGATATGTAAGCAATACAGAACTATATTGTAATAGTAAAAAAATATAGAGCAAACTTTTATTTAAGGTGCAAAATATCTCACATCTTTTATTTGAATAATGATGCATATACACATTTTTCATATCATATAATGTAAAGTTTCTTGGGAAAACCTAGTTTTGAGTCTGCAAAAAACATTATTAAAAGCATTTTTTTTTCTTTCATGACTTCTCATTTTTTCTATCGACAGTATTCCAAAAGGAAACACTTGCAGCTATTTGCCTTATTTCCATAATTGTTTTGCCGCTATCATTATTCGGGGGACTTTATATTTGGGGCTTCAATATTTCTTTTAAATTATGGAAAAAAGATGAACTGAAAACAATCTGATTTGAACCAAAACTACCAAGACACTAAATCACACAGAGCGTTGTATATGCACTAATTGTTTAACAACTGCGAGAAATACAGGTCCGGGTAATACAATTTCAACCTGTATCTTCCAACGAACGCCCCCTAAATTAGATTTTATGGCTACATAGTATTGGAACATGTCTCAGGGCGCACACCGATGGGAAAAAGAGGATTGATTGGTACAGGGAGAAGTAGAAGGCTACTGGTACAATGTAATTTGACCCGATGCATTGCCACGAAATTGTCTATTTGTGGACCAAAACAACAACAACAAATTATCTGGACAATTTAATACCAAACATAAGCCTTTGTGACGGATGTTTTATAGCGTGGCCCGCAATCTCAAAACCTAATTTTGGACCTTCATTCTTTTTTAAGGTGCTTTTTGGTCTTTGTTTCTTGGAGATTAACTTCGGGTAACTTTCTTCCGATATTGTAAACAATCTTTACAGGATTGATTAAAGGTTTTCACAGAGTTGCTATGTTTTTAGGAAGACAGGTTTTTCATTCGTTTATAAAATATTTCATTATTTATTAAAATATTTGAATTCTGATAATTTACTTTTAAATACGATAATATTATTCAGATTTTTCCGTCGATGCTTTAGTTGTATTGATTTTAAAAAAAAGCCAATAAATATACTTAGCCTCGACAAGGCAAAGAATTCGTCATTATTTGATTTTAATCTTGCAGTGTCTTTCTGTTATCTTTATAAATGCAAGGCGAGAATAGATGATATTATTTGGCAGAAATATTTTATTAATTTGATTATAACTGGATATCAATTTTTAGTTTTTATCATAGAATATTATCATCTCAAAGACTATAAAATTTCAATTGAGAATAAGATTAACGTCTTTGACTAAGCAACAATAAGCACTAAATGAATTTTTCAATAAATGTGCCAAGAATTGCTAGATGCAGTAGCTAGTTCTGAAACATGGGCAAATTAAATTTCAATCTTTTGCCTTCAGATGCAGATTAAATATCAATATTTAAATTTAATATGCGATTTATAATAAAGGAAAATTCTTTGATAATCAAAACGAGCAAATTTTGAGAATAAATATATATATAAATGGTATATATAAAAGAAATTGTCGTACAGTGAAAGGATCGATGAGTAATACAACATGTACTTATTAATTAACTTATTATCTTGTTTTATCAATAAATTCAACATTTTAAAGGTTTTATTTGAAGAATTTATGCGTTGAAGAATTTAAATGATTAAATTAGTTTGAGAAAATCTATGAAAATGATACAAAAAATTTCTATTCAACGATCTATGATTGTTTTATTAGAGCTGATGGAAGTATGTAAAATTGAGGTTGACGTTGTCAATCATCAATATGTGTACTTTAAGCTAATGTATCAAAATCCTTATGTTTCCGGAGGTTGCACTCATAGTATTTTATGAAATAAAATGAATTGTTTTCACATGTGTTTCTTGGTAAAAAAATTAAATTAATTTTATATAATCTGAATATATTCCGTAGATACATTTTTCATATTATCGGTGGATGAACATGTACTGATGTATCATGAACAATGATATATCAGTATATGTTCTGATATATGATGAACATTTATTGATATATTAATTAAGTTAACCTTTTAAAATCATTTTCCTCAAACTAATTTCTTTAATTTTTTTTATTACAAATGATTTCCCTAGTTTTTGCAAGCAAAATTTTTCCTACTCGAATTTTAAATTTTTTACTTGTGACATAGAACAATCATGAAAAATTACATAATAATTGTAAAAAAATTCAGCGAATTAATTCTAGGGCTGTGAGAAATTATACGTGTAAATATTTATTTGTATTCGGAAATGACTTACAGAAAAATATTTTTAAATTGATGATAAAATCCCATAGAAAAATACGATTTTTCATATTCAGTAAAAAGCCTGTAAAATTTCAAATTGCTGTGTGGCGATCAAGATCTCTTTAATTTTAAGAGCAACATGCGGAAAATTTTGCCTTTATTTCGATCAATGTATTATTTCCAAGTGTTGACTTTAGTTATTTATAATAAATGAATAATTGAAAGTTGTAACTGTTTAAATTCAAACATCTTAAAAAAAAATCGGATTTTTTAAATTAAAAAAAATTATTATATTATTTTCTATCATTGTGTTCAATCGTGCTAAATATTAATTAACTATTTTATAGATATGAATTCACATAAATCTGATTTAAAGCTATATTGATCTTATGAAATATTTACAAAATGAGTTAAGAATTTTCTATGAGTACGGAATTCATGAATTCTGACAGTTATGCAGGAAGAAATAACTATCAGATAGTATTTATTCTGTGGTATTTTTAAAGTTTTTTCTTCTATATCATATGATTATAGGCATATTCCGAGAATTTAGAGAATTAATTGAAACGTTCAGTATAAATTCTCTGAACTTTCCCCTAAAATATATCCTATATCATTACTTTTCTTAATGTATCTACATGATATCACTCGCTGAATTTTTATGTATATATGTATTAAGAATTACAAATAATTATTCAGAAAATGGAAAAATATCAATGAAAATATAAATAATTGAAGCGAATACGCATCTCCCGGATCTAGCTGAAGTTGATATATCTTAATTTATCATATAGCCAGCAAATGTTGAGAGGTTTTTAATCAAGTTTCATATCTTATTTCTTTTTTTCATTGAGAAATGAAAAAAAAAGTAATTGAAATAAAGTAAACATGCATGCCTAAATAAGTAAATAAAATTTCGCGATAAAGATTCTGTAGCCTTCAGGTATATCACTAAAAATTGAAATTTTCATAATAATTATTATTGTTTGGAGAGGCATACAAATCCATATACAGATCGATAGCCATAAAACGATTTGTTTTTCTAGAGGTTGGATGCTTATAAAGAATGAAATTATTCTAATAATTCATTCTAAAACTACTAAATAATTGTTCATTCTAAAACACAAGAAAGAAATATCTCTAATGGTAAAGTCTATTGACATTTTAAAGCTTTAAACATTTTTTATCACCGCATTTTGGAGAATTTAAAAATAAGCAAATGTATGCAATTAATTAGTAGTCGAAATTTCGATGACAAAAAAAATTTTTTTAATGCCAAAATTTTATGTTTTTTAGGATGTAGATAAGCTATTCTGTATGAATAGATTATAATGACGAATTTTTTAGATAGAATTATTCATTCGCAGACGATTTTTATATTTAATCCAGAGTTTTCTTATTTAAACCTCAAAATTGTTTCACTTACAAATAACTTAATTTTAGGATAAAGATTCCTTTCTCCTTTTCCTCACATTTTCATAACGACTTCACTTTTCTACTCCAAGAATTAAATAACAATTATTCATAATTGTCTTCCTAAAACCTACTTAACTAAAAAAGATTTCAAACTTTATGCAACAGAATATTTGCACAAGACTCATCGACTCATATAGTAATAGATAATGTATAAATATATTTGATACAATATCAATATATTTGATCAATTTCTGTCAACATATCTCCTGTTAAACACCATCCAAAGAGAAAGTTCCTCTCATGCTACATCCCTAATGTCAATCCTTATTTACTGAAACAATATCCGAGTGGAAGTATGGAAGTCCAGTGACATAATATCTAGGACCGCTGAGAGCCTAGATATTACATGATTTAGCAGTAGAAAGACTCAAGATAATACGTGAAATAGCAGAAAATGTGGAAGGTCAAAATCAGCAAATTCAGGAACATGAATGATATTTCGGCTTCTGTGTTTTTTATATGTGGTTTTCATAGTTTTCCAATGAACGTTTCAATGTTAATGGAAAGATTCAAGCATTTTGGTAAGAATGAATTAAAAAAAATGGCATTGGTTTCCGAACATATTTGACATTTGTAATACACTGTTTCTAACTATCTTCTTCCTTAATAACAAATATTTAGGGCGGTATAATTAGCAGTAATGATAATAATCCACGTTCTCATTGCAGCGACGTGGAAATTAAGTCTATTTAACTCACATATTTCTGAATTAGTTTATTTTTCATCGAGTAAGATATGTTTTACTATCTCATTTTTTTTGTCTGACAATATAAAGTGAAATAAACTATTTCCCCTATCCCAAGAGGTCACTATGTCATTAGTTGAATGATATCCAATTATTTTATTACTTAATACAGAGAAAGCAGATTTCACAGTATGGATTGAAACTTTTATTATTTTAAAATTTAAAATTATATAAAATACTTAGCATAAAATTTTTTATTTTGTAAAATTTTAACATGTAAAAATTTCGCTTATACTAAATTCAATTCATCTACTCAATCATATGTAATATTATTCAACAGTTAATATTTGTCCTAAATGTTGAGTACAGAAAACAATAACTTTTTTTTTTACCATCTGTCAAAGTTTGATTCATTTTTACTTACTTTATTTTAAATTCTCAGTAATGTTTTTGGGTTTCTCTTAATTTTTAACATCTTTATTTTACCTGCATAAAAATGCCATTAAATAATTAAAATAGTTCCTAAAAATATCAAAAATTGTGAAATTTTTTTGCAAGTTTAATGATTTAAGTCATTGTATTTATTCGAAAAATGCGAAATTAACTGCGATAATATCTATTGTGCTTAATATTTTCAAATTCTTACTGAAATGCTTTTTATGAAAGTTAAACATTTTTGATTGAAAAAAGAAAACATAAAATTTTGTTAATAAGAAAATATTATGAATTTATAAGCGTTCATTATAATTTTTAATACATAATAAAGATAACTGTAAATATTTTTAAAAAAATGGTTAAAGAGTACTAAATATATTGGAAGCAGTTTTTCATTAAGTAGTCATTGATTTCCATATTTCATTGAATACATACCATAAATTACTTTTTACAGATTTCAGGCATTGATTTTTACATTAAAAATGTACAAAAATGCATTTGGGTTTTAGCAGACAATAATAGAAGGTTAAAATTCTATTTTTAGCTTGAAAGCTGTTTCAGATTTTTGTACCAATCGTAAAAGATTGAAGTACTTTTAAGAAACTGTTTAAAAAGAAAGAGAACATTTTAATCAATAAAATTAGTGGAGTTTATGCTGCCAAGATTTCCATTTTACTTACTTCCACTTTGCTTTCAAGAATGTTTTTAAAAATTGGATTTAATTTTTAAAAATATTTAAAATTTCACCTGAAATTTTTTTAAAGATGTCCCTTTTCAAGAAATTCATTAGCAGATATATACAAAAGCACAATATGAACCAAAATGTTTATGGGAGCTAATCGTTTGTTTGAAATTTATTAGCTATTATATTTATTTTTAAAGATTTTATCTACAAAAATTTGCTTGAGAAATAAAACATTAAAAATAATCAAAAATCAGGCTTTGTATCTAAAAATAACTAATAAATAGCACACATGAATTTAAATTTATTTAT
>JAPMOR010073765.1:277979-290310 GCA_026543865.1 Argiope aurantia | reverse complement strand
AACCTCGGAAAATTTTGAAATAACTCAAATGATTCATAATTCTTAGAATTTAATACCTATCCCATTATTTAGTATATCCAGTGAAATTTCTATGTTAAGTTTAGGAATGAACAATAAAACCCTCCATACATTATTTTATGGAATAATAAGGCATCCACAAAAGAATACTTAACAGGAAAAGTTTCTACAATAGTTTGTCCAAATAGGGCGCGTTAGGTGCTTCGAAAAGAAAAATCGTTTATACCAGCAGACATATTTTCCCTTTTAGTATGATATATTTTCTGTTTGTTTTGCAGTCGTTGTTGCCTCAGTGTTTCTAGCGGTGTCTCAGCTTTTATCGCCAATAGTGGTTGCTCTCTGTAAGAAAAAGAGCACTCGTTTGTTGGCTATATTTGGAGCAATCGTGACATCCTTAGGTTGTCTTTTCACATCCTTCGCCACCCAATTACATCAGGTTTACCTCAGCTACGGAATTTTTATTGGATCAGGGAACAGTTTAACTCGTGAGACCTCGTCTATCATGATTGGGCAATACTTCAAAAAAAGGCGACAGCAAGTAGAAATGCTTTCTCTGATTGGATATGGATTTGGTGTGGCTACCATGCCTTTACTTTTCAGCTATTGGGTCAGGTAAGTTTTTTTTTATCAATTAATAAATTTTCATCAATTAATAAAAAAAATAAAGAATAATGGTAACTATCTAATTTTGTAGCTTAGAACACCAGGTTATTCCAATTTTACAAGTAGAATGTCTTTTTACATCAAGCCATAAATACGTGTTTCACCCCCGCTTTTATGAACACACACACACACACACACACACACACACACACACACACACACACACAGAGAGAGAGAGAGAGAGAGAGAGAGTAAAGGGGCTCGATTTAGTTTTCAAGAGTCAAGATTCATTAATTCAGTCTGAAGACAAATTCACTCATTATGTACTTTCAAACACTCGTACACACATGCTATGCAAATCAGCAGTGTATTTCAAAATGATCAGTGAAATCTTCATTGAAGATTTAAAAAAAAGAATAAGAGAGAGAGAGAGAGAGAGAAAGAGATGGAAACTTTTTTCATATTTCACATCATTTTCCTCATGTCACTTCCGGTTGCGAAGATATGAATGAATCGATTAGGAGTAAGTAAAAAACAAGGAAAATCTTGCTTTGATCGTCGTATTCTTAAATCGAACCTCTTCATACTTATTGATTTAGCTGTAAAACAGATATATGTGTAACAACTCTAGTGGAAAGAATTCGGTGCTAAATCCATATGCCGTTTTTCCCGTTTTTATCAGAATTGGATCTCTCTTTTTTATGCGTTTTGTCTGTTTTTCTACCATTTTTCATTTAAAAAAACACATATATGAGATCTGGATAATTTTACTGTTGTAAATTTTAGATATTACCACTTTAGAGACTGAAACTTTATAAAAGTTTTATTTTCGAACTCTCCCGCTTTAAAATTTTATTTCCAAAATTAAGCTTACAGAATTGTTTAGATAAATTAAATTCTTTACTCGTTATTAAACCTCTGTATTCATTATTAAACCTCTGTACTCATTATTAAAAGTCTTCAGAATATCTTCGCCATTTTCATTTATAGTATATAAATTGCCTAAGATGAATACAGTTATTATTTGATATTTTTGGAGCATAATCTAATTAGTATGTCATACACAATGTGCTAATGTAAAAATATCTGAAATTTTGGCTTTAAAGCGATCAAATTGTAGTTCGATTATTAGTAAGGATATTTAGGTTAAAAAGCTACTTTAACATCAGATATATTTTAAAGCCTAATTTTTTATGATTGAGGATTAAAAAAGGTAAAAGCAGTAAGTATCAATAAAGAAAATATTGAGAAATCCCAGAATATGTTGAAGGAAAAAATACTAGTCCCTCAGGGACATCACATTAGCAATATGTTCATTTTAACCAACTCAAAGGACTAGCATCCATTTTTCGTACTCAACACGTAATAAGGCATTACTCATTTAACACTTGAATGTTAAAATTTTTTGGGCACTTACATCATTTATCGCATTTTATCTTCAATTCAAAATTTATCAGAGGTCTTTTTTCGCTTAGGTACTATAACTTTAAGCTGTTACCTTTTAATCGTGTAGTTACCTTTTCTAGACTTGTTGGTTGGCGTCGTGGATTGCAAATTCTGGCTGGAATTCAATGTGTCGTCTCTTTGATTGCTATCCTCTTCCGACCTGCATCACTGTACCATCCTCAAAGGAGGGCCATTTTGCACATAAAGAGTCTCCAAAAAAGGTCTAAGGCAAAGGACAAATCATACATTGTAGAGAAGCGCCCTTTCATAGACTTTTCAGTTCTCAATTCGAGAACTGTGCAGATTCTTATAATTGGATCAGGAATAACAGCTTTCGGAGTTTCTGCACCATTTATATTTCTGGTAAATAATTATTTATATATATATTCTTGCATCTAATGTCGAAATTTTTTGCAACATTTCTTCGTAAAGTTTTATAAGAAAATATAATTTATTTGCCTCTAAATGAATGTTTAGGTAGTAACTTAGAGCTGCTTCTTCTTACCTGAATTGGTAAGCTATTTGATGAGTTTACTACTTGTTAACTAACATGTGGTTATTACTTTTTATTATTAATTTGTAATATTGTCTGCTAAATTTCATTTCTTACTTAATAATACTTGCTAACTAATATGTCGTTGTCATTATTAATTTGCAATATTGCTAGCTAAATTTCATTTTTTACTTAATAATATATGCTAACTACTATGTGGGCATTACTTATTATTAATCTGCAATAGTGCTCGCTTAATTTCATTTCTTACTAAATAATGATATTATATGATAGATCAAGCAATATTTGATTCCGCTACAGAGGATTTTGTAACAGATCAGAGAAAAGTTGATTGTTTCATTGCTTTTTAAACCGTTTAAACTGTATTTTTAATTTGATAAAATACAAAGAAACTTTCGTTTAGAGAATATATCGATAAAGGTAGTAAGAATTTCTCAGTTTGAATTTTGATCCTTAATAATTTGTAGAACAGTGGGAAAGTAGTTTTTTTTGTCACTGAACAAGTTCTATATTTGCTTTAAAAAATATTGATTTTTAGTGAAATATCCCAATAAATTATTAATTAATAAGAAAAATATTTATTTTACATGTTAATTAATTTTTAGATTATTTGATCTTTCTCAGTATGGGATTATTTGATCTTTCTCAGTAAATTTCCAAGTCTAAATTATTATATATATTTGATAACTTTCGTATAATTGAGATTATCGTAAGCAGGCGTTTCCTCTTCTAATGTGTATGGAATAGAGGTTATCCAGTTTTTTTTCTTTTTCGAAAATGTTTGAATATGATCAGCGCTTTTTTAGTTGTAGATGAATGGAGCCAATTCATTTGACATCGTAAATACATAATAACAATACATAATAAAAACAGCGTGATTTAACATATAACTGGATATTGGCTTGATCTATCATAAATCATCTCTTTTATTATAGTCATCATGTTTACGTAAAGATTCTTAAAGAAAAAAAATATGAAGTGACAACTTTTTTCCTAAGTTACTAAACCGATGTGTTCTGAAAATAAGGTTACCTGCCATAAAAAATATTAACGATGAGACATAAAAAGAAATAAACAAAATAAGTCTCGTGATTCTATATAGAAATTTTTGAATTCAATTCTAAACAGGATATAGCAAAGTGATTTCGTGATTCTTGGTATTACAAGAGTTTTAGTGAGATATTTTTTATAGTGAATTTTTCATAGTTATAGTGAGATATTAAAGTAAAGACTTTGTAATGAAAATCAGAATGCAAAAATCAGTACAATAAAAAAAATGAAGCATGCAAATAATTTTATCAAACTATTAAATTTGATAGAGAATAATTTTGCTTCTCTAATAATGCAAATATAAAAACCAATTAAGCATTGTGTGTGATCAAATAAAAAAGATATTTCTATGGAAGTAGAAAAATTCACCCCATAGCACCAAGATAAGGTATTTATTTATTTATTTATTAAGTATTAGAGATTATTTGTGTTGATTTGCGTTATTGTAAATCGTCGAAATGATTTAATTTCAGTTAATCCTTATGTTTTTGCAGTAGTAAATGACAGGATATGTTTTGCATATATGAGAGGATATCATGATAGATCAAGTATGTTTAGCACTTGAACAGAATTTTCTATTTTATTTCATAGTTATTCAGTTATTTAGACTTTTTTGTTTAGAGTTACTGAGCATTTCTCTTATAACCAGTCACTTTAAAAATCAGAAAACCCCTTGACATCTTGACCATTTATCAGACGCTCCTTACCAAACAAGGTCAGATTTCTGCCTATTTAGTGCTTCATGTCATGTAACAAACGAAAATTGTTTTTCTTTTATCACTATATGAACCCCTGTAATCTTTGACCTCACTAGACAATCACTAGACGAAGTAGGATAAGAAATAACTGCAAGAGCAATGTCATTCTGAATATTTCGTAAAAGAAGAAAACAGGTTTATCTATTCTTTTGAAGTTTAGATGAATGATTCTCCTCCATATTTAAATGCTAATCAGAATAAAAGTTTTTCAAAAAAAAAGTTGTATTATTTGGTTCTAGGTAATGACCTGTAACTTCAAGAAAAATGTAAGCCGAGCGATATTGTATTCAATGCGTTTTAATTTACCTCTTTACTGCATGAAGGAGAAATTATTAAGGGCATGCATCCGAAATGCTAAAATCTTTTAAATTTTATTGTGTATTTAAATACATATGAAAAATATGCTAAATAGAGTTAATTCATCATACTGAATGATAAATATTTTCATTCTAGATGGAATTACTTTTTTTAAGGTACATCTTAATTATCTGAACATTTAAAACAAAAACTTGAGTCATATTTGTAATGAATGGGATAAAAACAAGAAAAATAAATTTTCTTGATGAATGAAGATAAATGTTTTTTTTTATTCTAAGCTCACTCCAAATTTGGTTGAATTGTTTCTCTTGTAAATTTATCATACAGATATTCACCATCATGACATATTATTTATTCAGGTAAGTTTTACTATAAACTCAGTTAAATTAGAATAAGCTGATCAACCTTGGTTTCAAGTTAAGTGATGTCTATCTTGTACCGAATAATGTAATTTTGAACCATGTTCAAATCTTGAGGACGATGCTTGAGTGGTAATACCCCACTCCAAACTTCCTCGCTACATTTTTAGGTGGGTTTAATTAAAAGATTTAATGCGCACAGACCCTCAAACGAAGGGTGTTTGCTACTACTGCATTCTGATTCTTTGTTTTTGCTACTGGAGGACCCCAACTCACGTATAAACTTAAAGTAAACCATCATCAGAATTATGCAGACTTCTTTAAAACACATAAATAAATATTATTTATATTATTTAGTACGCATCGATAATATAAAAAAGTATTTTCTTCTATATAATGCTTTCTTTCCTTAATTCTTTTGATTATAGCTCATTCAACTATATTACTGTAAGTTATTTGTATAGTTTACAAGGCGAAGAAAAAAAGTGGTTACAATATCGCAAAATTTAGAATAAAAATAAACCACAAAGCGCCCATAATATCATAGGATTAGTAACCATTAAAAAAGGTTCTTGCATACAATGAACGGAATACATGTAAGAACAAGCAAAAATAAGACGGATTTAATGTCTGACAATTTGAAGAACATGAAGAGTATATCTAAGCGATTTAAATGAAATGAAATATAACCAATATTTCTAGCAAATCACCCGGTCAACGAAGGTGATTAATTCAAAATATGATCACCAGCCTGTTATTTATGCCCCTCCCCCCAAGGTTAATGAAATCAGCATGAAGTGACTCGTTTTTCTTTTTTCACATTCCATTCATCCTTTTGTAACAGTCGGATTGGTTGCATGCTGGATTATGGAACGGTAATTTGACTTTTAAGCGAAAGTTATTTGACTCTAGGCAACTCTTTCTCAGCATTCAGAGCGCTTATAAAAGTGTTTCAATCTTTGGTGATTCAAAAGCTGGTAACTTTTGATGCACTATCGATTTGAGTAGTTACTAGCTACATAAAGCCATATATTGCTGTGCTTTTTTGCATGACACTAGAGGTTAAAATGTTTTATATATTTTATAGGTTGAGGAAATGCTTAAAGACAAAATGAGCATCAAGAACATTTATCACGTGAACATCTATTTAGGCTTGGCATGCTCAGCTGGCTCGGCTATATTCGGTTTCATTGTTATCCAGAACAGTGCCCAATGTATGATAGCAAAGCAATATCTTTGCCAAGGTGCATTATTTATACTTAGTGTCTGGTTATTGGCTTACCCTACCCTCTCAGGATACTATGGATATGTCCTGTTTGCTGTGGTCTACGGAATATTCTACGGAGGTTACATCTACACTCTCAGACTGTGTGTTTTTGACAAAGTCAGAGCAAGAAACTTCTCCAGAGCGTGGAGTTTTCTGTTATGGACTCAAGCAATTCCGAACGTTATTGGCTTACCACTAATATGTAAGTAAATGTTTTTTTTTTAAAATTCATAATTGTAAAATAATTGTAAATAATTGTCATAATTGTAAAATTTTCCCTCCAGCCTTTAAAATTTTATTTCAGATAATTTTATATAGATCTTCTCTCTATTTTTTACTCATAGATATTTAAAAAAATAGAAAAGTAATAATTTTCCCAGATTTTTTCATTTCTATTCACAAATATCCCGAACTAATCAGGAGCTATCCATATTTTAAGAGTGGGTATGCGATTTGGTGCAATAGTAGTAGAGCTATTAACTACGTCCTCATATATAATAATTATTATATAATAGCTTATTAAATAAATAATATATGTCATAAAATAATGTATAAACTCACACAAATATACAAGTTCTCATAAAGTGCAGTACCTCAACCCCGTGATATTATGAAAGCTGATAAAATATTTCAGTCATAAATGTATCAAAATTACAGATGTAAGCTTGAAGTGAATTTAGGTCACTAATAAATAAGCACAATTCATAAGCATAATTCAATTCATTTTGAAGTGCAAGAAGTATATCTTCAAAACGATAAGAATTATAGAATTTTTTTTTTATTTAAAAGCATTTGAAATGGAATTTTTCAGGGCTCAAAGTTTTAAATTTGAAGTTAATTTCGAAATTTTTTTTAGTAATAGAAATTTTTTTTTAATATCATTTCCAACAAAATTTAATCATATTTGAATTCAATTACTTATGAAGGATCTGTGATTTTAATAATATTTTCCGCTTATGATCAGTCAATGTTTTTAAAATACCTGAGACTTTAAGAATCAAGTTTGGGTAAAGAATGTTTAATTTTTTTCCCAACAATTTAAATAAATAATTATTTGTAATTTACGAGCTGAATTCTATGCTTTATTGTATAAATTTAATTCATTCTAAGGTGTGTTTACAACAAAAAAGACCAGTTATTGTTATTTATCCAGAAAGTACAATAAAAAATACAAAGACTTATATTATCAAAGGATTCTGTAAATTTTAAATTTATAGAAAGAGGTTAATACCATGAAGATACGATATATCTGAATGCATATAACATTTATAAAAGATCTTAAGATTTTTATCCCAGTCATCAAACTATTACTATGACAATATACATTTACTGTTGTGCTTCAAATTTTTTTCCATGCCTTTTCATTCTTTAAATTATTCTCTTCCTCAAACCGAAATAATACAACTATCTTTAATATGTAAAAGAAATTTTGATCAATACTCTAATTCGAATGCTTTTATAACACGAGTTATTTTTTAAATTTTAGATATTCCACTATAAAAATCTCAATTTGACAACTAATTAATTTTACTGTATTCTGGGGCAGTTTTCTAAATCTAAAAAATAGGGAACTATCAAAATCTAAAAAATAGGGAACTATCTGTGTTATTTTTTTAAATTATTATTATATCATCTTAGATTGAAATAAAAAAAAATTATCTTCTTCAAATTTTCTTCGCCTGCTGCATAAAGTAAGGTCAGCAGAATACCGAGGTTACTCCTACACTTGACACCTCCACAAATATGACCTCCTTTTGCAAAACGAAATGATATTATGTTGTCCTTAATAACAATCGGTTAAATACTTACTGAATTACAGATCTCAATTGATCTTATCAGATAAGGTCGTTTATGATAATAAATAGCTGAGTAAGTTTAGATCCCATTTGGATAAATAGTTCATAGATAAATTTTGTTGAATTCCGTTTTGGCTATTCTTACATTAAAGGCAATGACATCCATAGAGGTATAAGTCATCTCATATTTGTTTTCTTAAACAAACAGCCATTGTCCGATCCCCGCGTTTTCCCTTATATGTATATAGCCATTGAGATCATTTTAGCAAATCATCCATGAATACAAAGTAATCTAGAGACACTTGTAGGGATATGTTTCATTTCAGAAATTCGTTTTTTATATTATTATTTTTTTTTTACTTGAAGGGAAGCAAGCACATAACTCCTCCGAAAGTAATCATTGTGCACGCATGAGTTAGTGTTTGGTCCTTGACCCCAAACGACATATTTTTCCTTATCCATCAATAAAAAGTTATACTTATTCTTATTAATCGATCATTCATATTATGCCCATTGGTATCGATTACTCTATTCGTTCAATCTAAAGAGACAGCCTTAAGATTAGAATAACAAACCAATGAACTTCCTTGTTTTTATGACCTTTAGTAACCTTGTGCAACAATATTTTCAAAGCTGAGCTGAAGTTTTAGATTTATATTTCAAATTATCCTTTTTTTTATATTAGAAATTGATTGGTTCTCATGGTAGTTAGTTATGACCGTCATGAAAAAGAACACCCTTTTTATTAATTGGCAAGACGCCGTAAGTATAAATTAGTATGCCCAGAAATATTTCTAACTGCTTTTTCAAGACCACATAACGCCAATAATCACGATATAATCAGCTGTACTATACAGCATCATGGAATAACAGAGTTACACCATCATGGATAATTAGCAGATGAATACTGTACTAATAATATTATCTTTTTATATCTGAAGTAGGATAAGTACAAAAAATATAGATTACGATCGTATTGGAATCAAAACTATGAGCAACTTGTAATCAGATTTATATCGAAACAATGCTAAATCCCATTTTAATTTTCTATGTACTGTGTTCTTTTGCTGAATTTGTTTTAGATGCAAAATAGTTGTAAGTCCAATAATTAAGAAAGAAGAGGCTTCAATAAATATTCTAAAGTATTTTAAGTAAATTTTGTAATTTTCTAGTATTTTCTAGCTTTTCATAAAATGAATTAAAATTATCTTTAGAAACATTTATACGAGGCATGAAGAAGTAGTATAAAAGCATACTCCTCCTCCAAAAATATAATTAGTAAGATGTCTAAAACATAAATATAATTTATAGGATTTAGCAGAGAGTCAAAAACATAACCTAATATTTATTATCTTTAAAATATATTTAAAAAATTCGAAGCAAAATTAAATTTTTGTATAGCATTCCTGAAAAGAAAAAAATTGAATTTAGTTTTGATATAGGCCTATGGCTCAGAATTAAGATGTCCATTGCATCAAGCATGCTAAAATTTGAGAATTAATTTACAACAATTTTAATCGGATTCCTTTGTGAAATTCCATTTTCAAAAGTACGTGTTTTGTAAAATTCATTCAAGGAGCACTTTTCGATTAGAAGACATTCAAAACAAATGTGTTTCCCAAATTAATTCATCGGCTGTTTATAATCGCAAAATAGTAAAATTTTTGAACATATTCTATTTCGAAATAAAAAATTGACTGGGCCTTCAGCAAAAGATCTAACTTCCGTTTCATTTGAAAAATGCCTTGAATACGTAAACAAGCGTTTAAATCTTATGCATTATAAATACATATTTGTCATTTTATGAGTGTTATACGTTATGATTCTTCTTCCTTTTTTAGATTACTTGAATGAGGTCTTGGGAAACAAAAGAGGCTATTACTTTTCTTCTGCAGTGGTATTCTTAGGAAGTCTGTTTCTGTTCTTGATAGACGTACACAAATACCAAGCGCAAAAGAAGAAACAGATTGACATAGAGGCAAATGCAGTAGTTCTTGAGGATCCAGTCCAAAGACCGGAATCTTCCCATGAAACCATATCTAATGGAGCTATTCCGAAGAATTACGGCGATTTGCGAAAGGCCCAAGAATTGACATGCATCTCCGAGGAAATTCTTGTTGAGAACTACTTGGAGGACTACATCGATGATTGTATAACATCTTGCAACAAGGAAGAGAAGTACGTCATGCTTAGCGAATTTGAAAACAATCTTTACAAAACGGATGAGTCAGTGGAGAGAGATGGTGCATCATGTTCCCAAGATGATACCATTATTTCACCAGAAGTGCAATGTTGCAATAAGTGCGCCCGTGAGCTCGCTACTTCTGAGAATACTGCTAATTCCCCCCTAAAAGGGTCGAATTCAGATGTCAAAATCGATATTATTGAAGAACCTACAATACCTCTATAAAATTGGGGTCATTTTTGGAACTTTGGATAGTCTCTTGGAAACGGACTTTGATTGCGGTTATATGGAAGTCAGTGTTAGAATATCATTATTGTACGATTTGATGTTGTGTTTGTAACGATTTGCCTGCTAAAGATATTCTCACCATTGAATTATAGGTTTGCACTTTTAAAATGAATGTTTCAAGTTGCACAAGTATGTGAATGGGTAGATGAGGACGATTATTTGGCAATATTTTTAAGGAAAATGTAAAATTTCTTTCGAATTATTATCAATGCTGATGAGATAAAATAACGGTTATTTGAAATTTATCTTAAATATAATAATATTATAATTTTATCCTTTTTTTATTCATAATTTTTTGCCATTGAGTAATTCCCCCCCACCTTTTCTTTCTTATAATCTTTCCTACATGGATCAAGCTGGCTCTCGAATTATTTATTAGAAAAAAAAGACAGGAAAACGAAATGTCCTTTCTTCTTTTTCAGTTGTTACTAATTTTTTAGATACATAAAGTATAAATAGGACTTGAGCCTAATTTAAAATTTGATTTGAATAAACAGCAACATTTTTTTAAATCTTTTAAAATTGTGTCCATACTGTTATTGCTATTTTTCTGATACCTAATATATTTATATCATCCGTATCAATATATTTATAAGGATGGGTCAAAATTTCTGGAAAGATCTGATACCATTCCGCCCTGACAATCTGTTATTTTTACTATTGTTATTAAAACAATTTTTTCTAAAATTTTTTTTTAAAGTTAAGAGATTTCGCCGCTATGTTTTACTTAGTTAAAATTATCAAGTAACACAGAACAGTTTTGATACTGAAAAGTTATATATAATTATTACCGACTGTTTCGAAGAAGAAATTAAATTTTTCAAAAATATTTTGTGAATTTCGTGCAAAAAACATCAATAAAACCCCTTCACCCATCTTTTTTCGATTAAAGATAATTTCATATAATTTTTCTTTTCCTAGATCTAGCCGAAACGTAGGTTTGTCCTCAACTTTCTAGGAATTCAAGCCACTCGAATTAGTAGTATCGTGTTGTGAAAGTGTCGCTCTGTGAACATGTAATGATCGTGTCGTGCATTGCAGTGAAATAAACATTGCTTCTTAATGTTTCTTGAAAATATTGATGATTCTCCGGTGATTCCTGTTGCGCAAATTAGTAGTATTGTGAAGGTGTCGTGATCGCGTCGTGTTTTGCAGTGAAGTAGACGTTGCTTCTGAATGTTTCCTGAAAACATTTCAACTCTGGTGATTCGTTGTTGCGCTGATTAGTAGTATTGTGAAGGTGTCGTGATTGTGTCGTGTTTTTCAGTGAAATAGACGTTGCTTCTGAATGTTTCTTGAAAATATTTCAACTTTTGGTGATTGATTCGTGCTGCGCAAACTGTTAGTGTTGTGAAAGTGTCGTGTTTTGCTGTGAAGTAGAAGTTGCTTCTGAATGTTGCAGGCAAATAAATAAATGGGTAAATGTATTGTTCGTTAGTTAGGAAATTGTGCTGTTTGTTTTCTTGACGAATTCCTCTCCTAGTGGTATTGACTTAGCAAGAAATGAAGTCTAAAATGACCATAATGGGAGCATTAACCAAAGGACAAAACATGTCATTGCATTTATGGAACTAATAGAAATATTTTACACCACTTTTTTTCATAAAAAATAGACCAAAGATAAGGGCGAAAGAAAAGCTCTACAATTAAACATTCAGGACTCATTTATGTTGCAATAAGATATATTTGTATCGATTTTTGTATATGTTTAATAAATGTGGCTCTGTTG
>JAPMOR010073765.1:254745-277969 GCA_026543865.1 Argiope aurantia | reverse complement strand
ATATTTGTATCGATTTTTGTATATGTTTAATAAATGTGGCTCTGTTGCAATAAGACATATTTGTATCGATTTTTGTATATGTTTAATCAATGTGGCTCTGTTGCAATAAGACATATTTGTATCGATTTTTGTATATGTTTAATAAATGTGGCTCAAGCAACAGTTGTCATTCATTTCTTCAGTTCTAAGCACTTTTAATAATATAAATAAGGATAAAATGTGTTAAAAACGCCTTATAAAACCTAACCTAAAAAACTCAATTCATTTAACAGAAAATTGTTTTAATATATTGTCATGTCTGTAAGCGAAGGAATGTAGGTTTAAGCAATTAGGTTGGTAAAGCGAATAGATTTATAAAGTTATAGAATAAGTCTGAAAAGATTTCGAAAAAAAAAGTAGGTACATAATCACTAGTTTTTGAAACAAGGATTTGAATTCTTACAAATGTTTTGACGAAAATTTTAATATTAAGGATAAAAGCTAAATTAAAAAAAAACGAAAACTAAGCAATTTTATTCCTTTTAAACATTTCCATATTTATTAAGAATATCAAAAGTTTGCTAAATTTATTTCACTTAGTAGTGAAAACAAAAACCACATTGAAAGGTTTGAATAATTTATTATTTCTAAAATTATTTTCTGTTATACAAAACTAAATGCAAAACCTGATAGCAGGAAGGTGCCTAAAAATTTCCGATTTTATATATTTTTTAGAGTGTTGTGATAAATGAGTAAAAAATGTCATGGACATATAGCTCAATATTGTCTCGCTTTAAAAAAGTACGCTGAATACCTCACTTTGCATCATTTTGCATCATTTCTAATTATATTAAAGCTTCCAATGTTATATATCAAATATTCTTACATTTAATTTTAATGATTCTTTTTTCTTATGGCTTTAAGATTTCTTCAGTAAATTTTGTTTTTGCAACACAATTTAACTTGTGATCGCCTGCAAAAGAATGCCATTTATTTCTCAGTATTGGAGTAAAAAATCTGTGAATTTCATAATTAGCATTATTCAAACGAATTATAATTAAAATTGGGTCTTTAAAATGTTGCAGATTATGAGCCGTTTATCAGAATGATTTGTTATTTGACATGAATACTATTGAAATAAAGGAATTTTGTTTGGTGAGCTGAAAAAAGTGCTTATAAAATAATGGAAAGTATATTGAACATTTCTTGGGAAAACTGTAGGGTATTTGCTTCAGAATTTCTTTTCGTGATGTTAATGAAGAATATTGAAATTAAATGTAACTGAATATAATATAATTATAATATAAATGCATATTTGAATATATATAATTAATATAATTGAAGAATATTGCTTCTGTTCTCATATATAATTGTTTCTTGCAACTAAATAGTCTTTTTTACAATTTCAGGCTGTTGTTTCGCTTTGGTTAATAACATTCCAGTGTTTGAAGAGTTTGAAGTTTCTATAAGAGTGTTAAGGTCTTTCGTTTTAATGATTCTCACAGCCCTAATTATTGGTAAAAATTTGGAGAAAATTACAATTTCGCAAGCATATCTGGTCTTTCTGACTGGTAATTCTTACTTTAAGGCGTGTGGAAAAAGCAAATTTTATAATCAGTTTGTTAACATATAAATGTATTACGTGATATCAAAAACCACTCTTTTCGTATATGCCATACAATTCTTTTCAATGTCATTAATTTCTTCATGTGCTTTTATTAGTTTATTTTTTAAGTTGGCTATTATAATCTGTTAACACCTTAAGATAGAGTTGAAAAAACTGTTTTATTTATTATTAGTCATTGCTGGCTGAAACGTTTAGCAATTATAGGGTCTTGCGAGACATTACCCATTTTTGAGCAAATGCTTTTTTTTGAACAATTTGAGTTAAAAACATGTCTTTATCGAAGTTAGCTACCTTTAATTCAGGACTTCCATGTTACTGCATATATTGAACCGTTAATCAATTTACCTTCACTACTTTGTCATTTTACAAAAGGTTTTTCTATATTTCGTTATATATAAGTCTTAAGATACCTAATTTAAGGGCATTCAAATATTATTCGCAAAAAGATTTTTGTAGAATTTGTTTACTCACATCAAAATGCCAGTTTTAAAATATCCTACTCTTTTGTAAATAGAGTATCATTTCAATCTGTTGTTTTCTCATGATTAAAAAAATGAAGCTTCAATAGTTCCATGCTCTGTCATCTAAAATAACCGCAAATAAGTTTTTGATATACAGGCATTTTGTTTAGAAGTTATATTATCAAGAAAGCTAAGACTGTACTTAAAGAACAACATTTCATGTTTAAAAAAATAGACCAGACACAACCATTGAATGATGACAATATACGATATGATGCTGCTAAGTATCCTCACGAGGAGAACCACCTTCTACAACATTATTTTCCCATTTCATCACTGTCATAATATATCTTGCTGTAGTCTCCATTAAACTTTTAGCAGCATTCAAGCGCTTCCTTTCCCTCAACAAGAATGCCTGTAAAAAAATCCTGTAAAAAATCCTTTTAGACAGAAGGAAAGATAAGTAGACTCATGGCAAAAGAAAATTTTCTGCCTGTAAAAAATTCTCTCTTTATAAAACTATAGAAGGAAAAAATCGAATATGTCATTCTTCTTGTGCGAGTACAAAACAACAATGTGGATATCGCAAAAGATAACTGAACACAACGCAAGGGAAACTGATTGATAATAATCTTTCAAGTTCTTGTATATAAGGATTTATACTAATTTAATATTGACAAGGCTACATTACCAATTAAAAATTACCTTATAAAAGAGAAAGAAACCATGAAATTTGGTTTAAAAATAAATATATCAGGGGATAAAGACAGTTTTTAAGCTTAAAATGGAAATAATAACATTTTAAATATTTACCAGTTTTTATAAATAATACATGATGAATAAATGGTAAATATTTTTAAAAACTTAATTTTATTAATAATCATTTCAATAGAATAAAAGCATAAAGCACATTGAATATAAAATGTTGAAAATTATTAAATTTCAAAATAAATCGTATAATTCGAGTTAAATGTGTTATAAGTTTCTCAAAAAGAAGGTTTTTATTTTTCTCATTAAAAGCATTGTCTTTCAATGTTCATTCTTTGGACACAAAGAATGAACAATTTTAAATAATAATTAAAAAAATTGGAAAATAAAAACAGTTTTTTATTTAAACTTTGAGTCAACCAAAAATTCGAATTTAAAAGTTTCTAATTAGTTAAGATATGTGACTAAGCTCTGGATGAAGTTTTCGAAAAACGCTCTGAAATAGTTATATTTTTGAATTTTTGCCTAAAAATGATCAATAAAACATTTATGAAAAAACCAAAATATGCCAATTAAATGACAAATTTTTATAAATTGGAAAAAGGGCTCTTTTTTGGCTAAAAAGAATAGAAAGAAAAGATTTTTTAGTTTAGATGCTTATAAAATTATTTGCTTACAATTTTGCAGATTGCTTAAACAAATATATTACCTAGTTCCTGGATTAAAAAAATAAGCTGTATTTCTAGATACTATTCAAATATTGATAGTAAATTGATAAATAGCATGACATTTTCTATTTTTTTTGGCATCATGAAACATTAAAACAACTATGATATATTTCTAAATGAATAGATTACTAATTCTTTAATTCAATAATTGCAGAACATATTGAGATATAATTCTACTAAATTTAAACAAGCTTTTCAAGCTTTTTACGATATATGCAAAACAATAACTTAGATACATAATAATAAAAGTTGAAAAATAATACGGGAGACAAAAGGGAAAAAACATGAAATGATCGCCGGGGATCTAATGAAGGGGGTAAAAAAAATAAGTGAGATGTTCAAACTATATATTGAAGTACATTTAGTGTTTCCAAATGATTCTACTATTTTTCATAAGATATATCCTTGTTAAAATAATTAATATCATATTTTAGGAAACAAATACGATATCCCAAGCTCATTTTACATTATATATATTAATTGCCTCAAATGGTAAATGTTACAAAATTCCATTTTTGTAAACATGAAATGAAAGAAGTTATATAAAAATTCTTAAAAAGACGCATAAGTCATTAGAAGAAAAAAGAAAAATAAGTTAATTCAGTATTGAACAAAATACCCAACAGTATTTCCTTGATATTGTACGGCATTATGGTGGAGAAATCATACAATATCTTGTACAAATAGGGTTCTTTTGAGTTTCCTAAGAAAGATTGGTTTAGAAAAGAAAAATGATGTCGAGTTTCACTACAAATAATTCAATCATTTTATTTCTATACAGTTAAAATTCGTACCGCGATGATTTCTTATTAAAAAATAAAGCTTTTCATTCCTTTTAACGATCTGATTCAGGCAAAACAGCAACAAAAAAAAACATTAAATGATTCTGAAATGAAAGGTTTCTAACAAGTTTTTGACAGTGAACTATCCTGTACAATTCATTCAAATGAGCAACAAGGCTGATAAATAGTGCTGCCATCTGCACGAAACATGCGAAACACATCTGTGATTCTCAGTTACAATTGGCGTCAATAGAAATTTTATTCGAACACAAGGTGGACTCCCATACTGCCGTCTAGTTAAAAAAAAAAAAAAAAAAAAAACCGCATCAAAACAAGGAATAATTTAGAGTGAAACGTTATTGGGCTATAAAATTTTTTTTAATCTGTCAGTAATCTAATTTATTTTCTATTTTCTGATATTTTCTCCTTTCACATTTATCAATGAGCAGTTTAAATGAATTTTGAAAGAATTAAACCTCCTTTTTGCGTTTTTCTTTGCCAATTTTAAAATTGCATGCATTTAAAATGACAGGATTTGACGCATCCTGCATTTAAGTAAGGCATTCATTAAAAAAAAAAATCTTTACAATATTTTTATTCTTGTTCTTTATTTTCAGTAAAATAATTTTTAAAAATGCTTTGTGCAGTACAAAAAAGTATCAATAAAATAATATCCAGTATTTAGAGGTAAAAATACACAAATTCACAGTATCAATGCAAAAGGAAATGACGCATAAAAGTTCGGCCTATTTGACTATTTCATTATCCGGCGAACTCTTTAGCCACATTAGGCATGGTAATTGAGATTCTGTTTAATTTCATTTGATTCTACAAATTGTACACAAATCCATCAGAATGAGTTGAAATTTAATTGATGTTTCGTTTAAAGAGTATGAATGAATTTGGTATATATGAGATAAAAGAAAGATGGCAGTCATTAATCCGGGTTTGTTTTTTTTCGTTATGGAGAAATAATCGTGAATATATATTCTGTTTATTTCTGGATGTTTCTTTCATTTTTTCATATCCTTCTCTCTTTTTTAAATTTGCTATTAAAAATACATTGAAATATCTTATCGAAGTTTTACGAAATATTTTCGTTACTTATAAATCTTATTTGTTTTGACTCATAGATGGCGCCACAATTTTTCTGTGAATTGATTTCCTTTGCGTTGCTTCCCCGTACAAAAATGTGCATCAGTGCTGGGGCAAAAGCTGATGCTATGCTTTAAGTCCCTTATATAACTCATATGTCTAGCTAGAGAATAAACAAGGCCCTAAAAACTTCTTTAAAAGGAAAGAAAACATAGAAAAGTGGTCCATTATCTTAAAATATGGGATTCTGATGTATCCAGTTTTGACAGGTTGAATGATTTAAATTGCAAAACAGTCTATTAATTTATTTAACTTAAGAAACTTACTTCCAGAGAAAAAAGGAGAATTTTAATGCTTTATTTATGAGATGAAGACAGGTGCAGTAAAAAAAACCGATTTTCGTTAAAATTTGATAGCAAAATGAGAAAATTATTTCGATTTGCTACCTTTAAATAACATGGTGGAAAAGTTTTTTTTGCCCATCTTCATATTATAGTTCCTTAAAAAATTTTTTTTGGAGTAAAAAATATGCATTTCTTAAGTGAGATGTTGGAAAAGAAACTTCAAGAATTATTGTAATAAAGCCTTCCATTTTCCTAATGCAATTTCCAGATGACCTAAAAGAAATTGTTTTTAAGGGAAAAAAAGTTTTTTTTGTAAAAATTGTTACAAGTTTTGTTGAAGCTTACTTAATAGAAAACAAATAATTAATTAGAAAAGTATAATTCTTTTGTGAAATTTAATGAACTCATGTTTGACTTTAATAATACATCTGTAACGGGTTATCAATTGATATACTAAATGAAATGAGCTTTGGCCAAGAGTTTATTCTAAAATTTTCACACTAATTCTGTGTATTCTAAAAGCATGAGAAAGACTTCTTGGAATTTATCACTTCATTCATGGTCAATATTAGTCCAACAGCATTGTTATAATATCTTCAAAATATTATCTGGCATTTAGAATATCGAAGAGCATCGTGGAGGAATTGTACAATATCTTTCGTTATTGGGAATATATAGAAAAATCATCTGAGTACTTGAGTAAAGATTTGGAAAAGGAATAAAAACAAACAGAAAAAATTCTTTATTGTGCTAATACATATGTTTTGCAGAAAACGGTTTTTATGAACATTATTGTTAAAAATGTTCTTTGAGATTGATAGAGGAAATTAAACATTTGTATTGCGTTCAATTGATTTACCCGGTAATCAAGCTTCTATACTACCAAAAATAATATAGTTTCTATTGTTTAAATTCCTAAACAGCTAGGCTGCTAGAGTTGTCAGCAAAATTGAAACTCAGAGAATTGAATCGGTGTTTTAAAAGTGAGCATTTTCAAATCAAAGTTGCAGTTTTACATTGAGCAGGAGGCGCCTGCACATCAGAAAATGTATTGCCATCTAAATTCAGACAATACTGAGTTCTTTAGTCTGATTGCTTGAAAAATGCATGCATGTTAATAATGTAGAGTAGACTAAGTGTAAATAATTCGCAGTCTTTTTTATGATAATCTTGTTATGCCATGAAATCTCTATCACGCATGGATCGGAAGTTTTTTCCGTATCTTCTGTCGTAAGGAGGGTAATCATGAACTTTGTCTTGCTTTTTTTTGTGTGACCATTTTACACTGTACTTGTGAATGAGTCCTATAATAGATCCAAGGAAATCATAAACAGTTACAAGAGAGATGCCCAGCCACATTCCTAAATATCCACCAATCACACTAAATAATTCCAGGCTCTGAAAGAAAACAGACACAGTTAAATAATTTGTAATTGATAAGACTATATTAATTATGAAGAAAATAATAAAAAGAATTCTATATATCATTACGAAATTCCTTTGAATTTTGATATCTTAAACATTATAATTTACTGAAAATTTAATTATACGTTGTTTCTATCGATTTACCCAATGCGATGAGGAATTAGATACCTATATTAACATATTTACAATTTTTATTTATTTAGTATAATAATTATTAATTATTTTCCATAAATTTTATGTCTCTTTTAAAGAGCTAAGTCTACTGAACAACTTGATGTATTACTGTGGTATTTAAAAGTTAAATTTTAACTAATAAAAACACTGAGAATAAATTTGTGATATTTTTAAATCTAAACTGTTCTTATACAGAAATGTAAAAATAGAGGAAGAAGTACAAACTTATAATAATAATAAATAAGTAAAATATTAAAAACATTTTAATCAATAAATATAAATATAAATTAAAATATAATCAAAAGTTATTAAGTTTTATAACTATTTAAAATTTGACGATTAATTTTCCATTAAAAATTTTACTTGTGTCATGAGAATTTTATCTTCCTAGTTATAAAACCAAAATAATCGTGTTAGAAATTATATATATATATATATATATATATATTAAATAGAAGAAAATTTACAACATAAACTTGATGATTCATTTACAAATTAATCGCGACAAACCAGATAGAATGGAATTTCTATCAGCTTCATCATTTCGGTAAGTTAAATGACCTTGGTAACAAAGTAGTCAAAATGTTCCCCCAATACTTCGCTGCCCATGCACAGGCATCTTTTAAGGCAGGTATGTCCTACCATTTACGATGGACCAGTTAATAAGGAAATAATATTATTTTGTTCTCCCGAGAAGCGAAAGCCTGCTTACTATTTCGTGCGACTTCTAATTCTCACTGAACATTATATGTCTTGTGTGACCAGTTCGAAATATTATCTCACTACATGGAAATCGCATGGGTTAAAATACTTAAATCTATTAAAAGTGTTGACAAGCCTAAGATGTCCCCTGCGGCCTACCAACCTACTACCTACCTACTTGTTTGCATAGCATCGTGAAGTCGACCAAAATTTCATTTTTTTTTTTTTTACTAATGTGTGTTTCTCTTACTTCATTTGCTTGTGTTTTTATCAATTCCATCCTCTCTTTCCAACTATATCTATGGTGTATCTTTCTTTTGCTGATAAAATCTCTTTCTTTCTTTCTGATGCTATCTTTCATACTCGGTTTCAAATTTCTGATGGTCATTCTGACAGTTAGATTTTTTATTCAAACTTATTATCTAGAATCTCTAACTTCTTTTCACTCATCTATTAACTTTTAATATTTTAAAATTGGAGATAATCTTACATGTAAAGGTTTTCCACCTCTCTTATGCTAGTCCCTCTTCCCCTCACATTGATACACCTGAGAATAGATTGGTTGGAATAGCAATAAAAATGTTCATGATTATTTTAAATTACTCTGTTCTTTTTAACGACGCCATTCTTAATTCAGAATGGCAAACAGAGTGGAATTTTAAAGAGGCAAAGAAACTTCCACTCCATCAAATATTCCAATTACTTTTTGACTAGTTTATATACTAGGACTAGTTTTTGGACTAGTTTATATACTAGTTTTTATATTAGTTTATTTTTTGGACTAGTTTTTTTATCTGACTGAAAATTGGATACAATTATTATCTGTTTAAGAGTCGACTTCCTTCAACTCATATGTAGGCATTTGTTGTTAGGGGAACCCGTCTGTAAATGTACTGTATGCCATTGCCTACTGTAAGTTCAGTGCATTCTAATGGAATGTCCACATTATAATTTTCGACTGATCCACTACTTCCATTCCCTTTGCATTATTTTAAAAGAAATTCTTCATAAAGTGCTTCAGTCTCATTTTTACCTTTTCTAAAAATGATTGGTTTTCCCTATTTTATTTGAATATTATTTTTTAAATGTTTCAAAAATTTTATTAGTGTTTTTTATATAAATTAAACAAATTTATTTTTAACATAGAACATGAGTTTTAATCAACAATTTAAAGATATGATCAAGCGTTTTTTTTGGATCGTATGTTATTGTATACCATATGATTGGTGCAACATATTAATAATAAATAATTTTGAGCCAATAAGCCTCATCGCATCAGATCAGATCTGAACCCGTAGGACATACCTACCGTTGTGAGTACTGATTTAATTCTGCCTAGTTTTGTATTTAATGCATATTTTAAAAGATAAAATTTTTCAATTTAAAATACTTAAATATTTTTTATAAACCCTTACACGGTAAACAAAGTAAGGACCTATGACTTGCATTCATTATACAAACAAACATAACTGAGAAAATTCAATCCGATGTCAGACGGATGCAGACTTTGTGAGGATGAAAAATCATGATGAGAACACATCTTTCTTTGTCATTTCAGTAACAGGAATAGTTACGTGAGTTTTTTGTTGCTGTAAAGGATTAATAGTGCAAGGATTCAGGACTAATCGAACTAATAGAAAAAGTGTTTAAATAATTGAAAAAAAAAAGAAAACAACAACATTGTAAAGTAGTTTGAGGATCGGAAAGTAAATTGAAAGTTAAAATATTATCTCATAAGAAAAGAATCGTGGACTAAAAGTAATCTGAACATTAAACCATTTTGAATTAAGATACAATGCAGGAAGATAAGAATCATGCAATATCATATATAAAATTATAAACTGAAGCACGCTTAAAACTAAGAAACATTTTAATTAATCATTCATTCAAGAGTGAATTTCCAAATCACTGAGAAATGAAAAAAGAAAATTTAATTTGGACACCCAAAGTGTATTTACCTTTCCGCCATTTTACTGTTTTTTTAAAGATAGGAATGGAAATCTCTTGTTATAAAGGTCATATGACCAAGAGTCAATTAGAAATGACATATGCAAATTGTCATCTTCCTCATAATCTTAGAAAATGATTATGTATGAAGTATCCTCTAAATAAAAAATATTATACTTCCATCTGGTCAAAGGTACAACATGTTAAACTTTCATATTTAAACCCATAATTCATTTTTATTAGGAACAGAAAAATCGGAATTTTCAAAAAATAAGAATATTTATATCTATAGTTTAAATATATTGTTATCATTTCTCAATTGCATCAAAAAATACTATGAGGAAAAAGTTATGTTCGTTATACTATATTTTTAGAAGAGGAATCAGATAAATATATGTATTTGTAAAAGTAAGCATTTCTTTAAATAGTAACAACTTAAATTCAGTAATCTGGGGTTAATCTTTATATTAAACACAAAAACTTTCAAATTTTATTTCCCATGGTCAACGTAGATAGAAGTGGTCAAAGGTACAACACTCTTCCCTGTCTCTCACAGCCCGTCTGATAAATATTATCTGACATAAATAAAACTATGAAATTAGCTCTTGTTAAAATTACGTACTATACAAATATATTTTATTAAATATGAAGGTTAACCCTTAACTGGGGAGATGAAAATTTAGGACTTTACTGGGGAGGTGCAGTCTACGAGATCGCATTTTCTTTACATTCAAATTAAATTTTCTAACGAAAGTATTAGATTGAAAATCAGTTAATATATTCTGCAGATATTTTTCTTGATATATAAATTAGTTTTAGAAATTTTTCAAAATATATTATCATTGAAAAAAGTAATTGCGTTTGAACATACATTTTCTTTTCAAATTACATGTTACAATAAATAATATTCTTGAAAAAACGTATTACTTTTTACTTAAATCATATTTATTTTTCCGGTATACAAAGGTATACAGAAAAGAATATAATGGAAAATTCAACAATTATATGAAAAAAAAATGACAATGTGTAAAATTGGGCCTCTTTTTTTATCAGCATCATTTGTACGCAGAAATTTGAGAACATTCAGCGCGCGATTTCCGATGGCATTTTAATCATAGAGGTTAAGTACTAGTATAAAAATCAGCCTGAAAATTCTGTAGATATTTTTTGGATATAATAATGTATTTTAGAAATTTTTCAAAATACATTATTACTATAAAAATTAATTATATTTGAATATACATATCAGAATCAGTCGAATGCGAACTTTCATCAAAAAATCTTCTGTACAGTTATCCTCATCACTAAAATCACTTTCTGCTTAATTTAAAAGTCTTTGGAGCTCTGTTTCATAACGAGGATCGGTTGGCTGGATGATATTTCCAGGACCAAGCTTTTGTGCCATCTGCTAAGCCTTGTATAATATTGGAACACTAAAAGAGAGGTGCGGTCTCACAGACGTCGCCCAAAGAAATAGCTGAAATATTTTAAAAAGCATCCGCTGAAACCAGTTGAAAAAGTGCACATATAGTGAAGGTCACGAAACAGGACGCTACAGGGTCAATCATTCGATTGAGCTAAAAATAGAATAGGGGTGGCCAATAGCGTCAGAGCGGTCTAAGATACCTCACCTCCCCAGTTAAGGGCTAACTTCGAAAAACTGCCCCAGATTCGTAACAAGTTACTTAACCTTCCTGCTTATGATCCAGCTCGAGGAAGCGACCAAGAGCTGCGATAGACAACGTGTACGTAAACTTTCTCTCAGTGGAAAAACTGAGAATTAATTAACTCTGTTACCAATCTGGTGGATTAAATTGATCAAAATTATTTGTTTTGGCCTTAGATAAAACACGCGTGAAATTTCTTGAAATTTTCTTCTTCAGTAAATTTATTTAAAAAATCAGTCCCCATAGTTCAGGCACGTGCAACGTAATTCCATTAAATTTCTCTGTATTTATCCCATAAATAACCTAAATATTATTTTAATCAATTAATTATATCATAAATAATAATAATAATATGAATTAAATACCAAATTTCATGGCGTTAGAGCTTTATTGCGATCGTCCAAACTAGTTTCAATTAAATTTAACTTTTCCCTAAACTAACAAATTAAAGTATCTATTCCAAATTATGATGTGGAGGTGCTCGTGACTACTTTGTCACATCGCGAAACTCCGAAACATCACGACGTTGCCGTTGCCGTGTTAAGGGCTAATATGCGCTATTAATATTTTATCAGTTCTCTACTAATTTGGTGCAAATTAGCCCTAAAAGTTAATACTGATGTATGGTTCAAAGGCCAGTTTCTGCTCCAAACGAGGCGTGCAGGATGTAAAGTAAGTTATCAATAAAGGTGCCATCTCTTTACATCCTGAATTCTTCATTTGAAAAACAAACCGGCCCTATAAAGCCTCTTTAGTACAGAAATTGGACGGCCAGAATGGACCGGATTAATAGTGAGAGGGTTAATATAGAATAGATATTTTATTTCTTATTACCTCGAACTTAGGATTGTATGTTAGAGTAGTGATCTCAAATCTGTCAAAGAGGACGTCGATATCTATGATAGAACATCTGTAAAAAGGAAATAAATAACATTTTTCAAAACAAAGAAATATTTATATACTTTTGAGAAAGTGCAGTTAGAATATTAAACAAAATGTTAGAAGATATTTAATTATCTTACTGAAACCGTCGAAGCAATAAAAACATTAAAATGAATAGAATTTTCACTAAGCAAACCTTGTTATCTCTGTAAAGCATAAGAAAATTAAATATATTTTAAAATTTGTTCAAGTTGAAAGTACTGCAGTTCATCATAGATTTTTTTTTTCATTTTTTTTGCATCGTTTCCAGTTAAAATTATCAGATAAATATGTTAAACTATAAGAAAGTAAAAAGATAAAATCTCTATAAAAGTGAAGTTATTTTTATAAATTTATAAAAAATTAGAAACTTTAAAAAATTATTAAGTCAAATATGTAAATTTACAGTTTTGAACATGTGAGTTAAAAGACGAGTTTTAATCCGATTGTTGGATTTCATAAATACATTAATTAAACTAATCATAATTTTAAAAAGATAACATTTTATCTTTATATTTTAGATTACACCAAATTATCTTTAATCATACTTACTCTAATTTCCAAAAATTATGGCCTTCACAATCATACTAAAAATAAATAAAAGAATGAAAATCAACATCTCATGAATTTTACTTGCTGACCATTGGAATTTTGAATTAAGATTCTAAATTCCTTTCAGCAAAGAAGAAAAAATAATAAAAGGGATATTAAATGATCAAATTATACCATCAAATGTGAATAAAGCATATATGTGAATATAATAGTCGAAATGAAACTGACAATGTTAAAGATGAGAGGTTAGATTCTGATTTACTTTTATACAAGTTGCTTTTGGCGACCAGTTGGTCTGCCAAAACTAATGGTGGATAAAAATTTTAATTAAACTTTTTCTTAACTTGATTTTAATGGCTTCCTCAACAAAATATTTTTAAATTTCAGGTTTCGACAGATGTATACTATTTATTGTCTTGTGAATTTCCATATTTTCTATCTTTATCGTTATACATCCAATTATATTACAGAAAAGGATAGCAACTTTTAAAAATGGACGCGCTTTAAAATTATTACCCCATTGCTTATTTCTGTAGTTAAACCTTAATATAAATATGAAACAATTAAAAAAAATATTAAAAGTACACTTTATATTGAAATCTACTCTACATTGTAAATTTAAACCAAATATTTATTTATACTTTGATAATCAACAGTGGAATAAAAGCCAGGATGGAATATTAGTAGCAACAATGAAAACACTTTGAAAGTCATTTTAGCAATGAAATATTAGAAAATATGTTTAAAATATTTTAAAAAATAAATTATAAATATAAAAATAATTATATGTAGTAAAATACCAGGATAATTTTAAAGACAATTTTTTTGTATTTTAAGGTAACTTAAATATCATTTTATGCTGTTATATTTTGGAGAGTTATTGGGAAAAAAAACGCTAGACTTTGAAGAAAAAATTGTTCCGAGGTGCAATTTTATCTCATCTTCCAAAGTATACTTGGCGTAAGTAGGTAACTTTAGGTTAACGATCTGGATTCTTGAGCTCCTACATAACCTTTAATAGAAGAGACGTATCAATTTCATGATGGTAATATCATTGAGGTTTCACTCTTGCTTTATTATTGATGTTACAATGGTTAATAAATGAAATGTTTGCCTTATATTTTGGCTGCATTCGGCGGAAATCTAAACGAAAGTTAACTGCTAATACAACTGGTTGGCTTTTAATTACTATAACATTCCAAAAAGGAATACATTTTAAAATCGTTTGATAAAACAGTTTATCCCTGTGCTTCGATGATTGCCATCTTTAAATGATAATATTTAAATGACTTTTTGTAAAAGCAAAAAAAAAAGCAACAACAACCTTCTAATTATTTTAAAGTTGGAAGCTGAAAGATTAATGATTAGAGTTCGTTAATCGTAGATTTTCTGCAGGTAAGTTCTTTTAGAAATTAGTATTCATTTTAATGGGATATTTATCTATAGAACTATAGATAAATTATTGGATCATAATAATTCTAAAGTATCAACATTAGTTGAGTTGCTCAAGTGCAACTCGAACAAAAATGTTCTTCATAATACTTTGCGAAAAATACAATGAAAACCAAAGCGTTTTAGAAATAAAATGGTTCTAGAACAGATGTTGTATATCTATACAAGTAATCATAAATGGAGACTTGAATTTTTGTTCTGATATAAAAAGAAAATTTCAAGTTTTCCTGCTTCATAATGAATAATAAAACCTACAAAGATGAAAATAATATGAATCAAAACGTTAGGAAAATATTTATCTGAGAAATACTTTCTGACGAGAGGCTACTTCTGACGAGAGGCTACTGCACTAATTATTATTATAATCCTAAAAAGGATGTCATATTTTCAGTATGCTTGGAATTAAAGCAAATGACGGGAAACACAGTTTGGACTTTGTTAATTACTCTTTATTGCATAAATGTGAAAAATTGTGACGATTTGTGCTGCAATGTGTGCTGAAAAAACGATTTGTGCTGCAATCGGACAGTGAAGCAAGAGTTATGTCTTTGTATAAGTATCTCTTTATCGATTATGGTAGCTATCGATTCAAAAACAATTATTTCAAAATGAACATCCATTTGTGTGATTCCTCATGTCATTGCATTTATCATTTTCTTTATTGTATCTGTTAAATAAAATGACTGTGTATTTGTAATAGTATTTAGTAGCCATCCTGTAATTAATAAAAAGTTTGTGCAGTCAAAACTGTCTTTACAGACGTGTAATTGCTTACTTTACAGTTCACGTGATATGAAGTAAATTTTCTGTGATATTCTGAACTGGTAAATAAGATTGTCACTACTTCAATATTATTGATAATTGAACATAAAACAATATTGAAGTTAGAAAACAACAACAAAAAAAAGTTTTCTACCAAATTAAAAAAAATGTATACATAATTAAAATGATTGAAACTTAAAATGTTTGAAACATCTTTAATGTGTTCATTTCAAACAAATTATTAGATAAATTATGTTAATAAAATAATCTTATGCTTTAGCAGGTGATTTCACACGTAACAAATCAGAAAATTTGCTGCTGTTTATATCTCAAATAAACATGGAATACATTATTATTTCAAAAAGACTGAGACCACAAATGCATAATCTTATTCGTGTTCATCACGCTCGTTAAAAATTTGTCCTATTCAGGTTAATTATATAAGATTCGTAAAATAATACAGTTCAATTTATCGCAAGGTACAAAATAATTTATTTTATTTAGTGAATAAAGATATGAGGAGCAATTATTTTACTTGCATTTTAATTTTAAAAGTATACTAAAATTTTATATTAATTTTGTTACTTACTTGAGCTATTCTCCATCTGACACCCTGAAAAAAATTCAATGGATTATTAAAAAGTCAGAGAATAATAATAAAAATGTTTTGAAATATTCAAAATATAAATTAAAATTTTATTTATATTCTTGTGCTTTTGTTTATTCAATTAAATATGATTTTAATCTTGTATTTACTCATTATATACAAGTGAATGCTCATTTTTATCCCGACACAAAATGTCTTAGAATCCCTCGATGTCAACAAATTCGGTTGACTCAAATTCAGCTATTGACGCTGAATATTTTCGTTTCATCGGTTAGCTTAAAAATAATTTATCAAGTTAAAATAATAATTACTCACCACTTATAAACGAATATACAGGGTGATCAAGAAATTACAGGAGGTGTTCGGAACCCTGTAGCGTGTTATGTACTGGACGAAATATAACAAAATTTAGCCACCGTACACATTAAAATATACGGTTCCGATTTTTAAAAAAAAAATAGTTACAAATAACACCGATAGGGGAAATCCTGTCACTGCATGTGCATAATGTGTGAAGAAAGAATACATAACTGCCTATGGAAACAGTAAATAACAAGACACCGAATATCAATAAAAAACGTTTATTCCAGCAACTTACAAATTTGGTTCAAGGTGACCACCAGCACGATGTTCCAATAATTGCATGCGGTACACGAGGTTTTCAACGGTGGCTCGCAGCAAATCGGCATTTATTCGTCTGACATGCAACGTTATTTGATCTTTTAAAGTAGGAATGTCCTTAATACACAACGCCTTTCAAGTAATCCCACATCCAGAAACCGTCCTCGGCCTTGTTGCACACCAAGAATTCCAGTTGTTTCAAATCTTTCAACTATACTTCGTAAGTTACTTATGGTCATCGGTCCTCTACGTAACTGTTTTAACCGCCGGTATTCACGAAGAGCAGCACTGGCATTTCCAACTCACTGATAAAACAGCTTGACTAATAAGGCATGTTCAAGTAATGACAACGTCATATACAGGCGAATTCTTACAGAATGACTTGAATTCCTCAACCCTTCCTTTTATCCTCAATATCGTGTCACAAAGCACAAGTATATGCAAATTACGTAATGAAAGTTTCGATCACAGAGCCAAAATTTCTCTATCGACGTTTTTTGGTGTTAATTTTTTTCTTGACAAATCGAAACCGCATACTTTAATGTGTATAGTGACCAAATGGTGTTATATTTCATCCAGTATATAACACGTTCGGGGCTCCGAATACCTCCTGTTATTTCTTGATCACTCTGTATATGAGGGTGAAAGAATTTTGTTTTAAACTACTCACCTCCTTTTTCTTCGACCTAGTCACAAACGGCATTTTCTGTAAAAATACGAAACGATAAATAAATAAAAATTATGATAATACATTACGAACATCACACTAAAATAAATCTATGAACTGTTGTATTGTAATTAGCATCTCAAAAAAAATCATTGAAAAATCTTGCTAGTTCTTATGCCCCAAACATCTAACAAATATCACAGGATTCTGTAATCTCAAATACCTTTTTTCTCAGAACATTATGAAAAACAAGTCTAGTAACGTAATGTTACATTTTCTCTTCTAACGTCATTTGACAGAACAAAAGCTTTTATTGTATTATTCCAAACGAATGCTTCAGTTTCCGGCAGCATTAAAAACTACACTGTTTCATCGGTATCTACTTGAAATCACTTCTTTTACTTCGCAACGGTTTATCATATTTTGTTGCTGTATTAAATCTGTAATTTTTTAATTGTATAATCATCAGCAATTTTAATTGTACCACATTAAATTATTTATTCATTTTAAACACGAATAAATCCATACTTAAGATGAATCCAGAATTTCTTTTATGATTCGGTTGGAAAAGATTCAACTGGAAGAAATCTGCAATTGAGTCTTTTGGGAAAAATCTTCAATTGTAGAAAACGATTCGATAATTGCTTTTCAAAGTATGCTAAAGTTTATATTGAATATATAAAAGTAAAAAAGCAAGTTTTTTTTGAAAAATATTTGTGAAAGTTTCAAAACTGAAAGAAGAAAGTCGTCGCTTTTAGAATCAGGACTTATGAAGGAAATCTGAAAGCTGTCAAAAGATAGAAAAAGAAGGATGTATCAATTTATTACAAATAGTAAATACAGCTTTTATATCGTAACTATTAATTTTTTTAAGAAATGTAAAAGCGTCTCGTTGAAGGTTACATGTTGAAATTCAAAAAATATTGTGAGGATATAAATAAAGAATATTTCATTTATATGATAATTTTAGAGCTTTTGAAACTGTAAAGTGAAGATTACAGTATCTGTGATATAAAGGGTTCCCCGAAATTAAGGCAAGATGTGACTTTGCCACCAATCGTGCAATAAAGTGTTGACAACAATATTAAAAAAATCATTTTACAGCTGATAGTTTAGAGTTAGTAAAAACGGACCGTTGCACGATAGAACAATGTCTTGGCTCAAGATTTGAATTAAATAAAAAAGACAGTTTTTTTCTTTAAATTGTTACATTTTTATTGAATCATAAAGTACATTGGATAGGGGTATGTATGGAATAATATATAGGGCAAATTGCATCCACGGCTTTGTTGGAACATACGCACTCTTTTGGCGAAATTTTCCATGACCATTTTGCATAAGTGTGGCTGAATTTCATTGATGTAGCGTTGAATTTCTTCCTTCAATGCACGCATGCTTGTAGACTTGTTGGCATAGACCTTTGACTTCAAATAATCCCATAAAAAGAAAATCCAGTGGTGTTAAATCACACGATCAAGAGGGCCAATTTTCAAATTTTTGAACAGTATCCACCAGACTATCATTATTTTTGAAATATTGTTCAACAATGAAAACACGTTGTTCTATCTTGTAACGCCCCATTTTTACTAACCCTAAACTATCAGCTGTCAACTGATTTTTTTAATAGGGCTGTCAACTCTTTACTGCGTGAATAGTGGCGAATTTAAATCTTAGGTTAATTTTGGAACACCCTTTAGAAGATAGTAATATACCAGGACTTCAGTGTCCACGAATGCTGCATGAAAGATTGTCACGTGTCGAAATGTATGTTTTTGTATTTCCAACAAGTCTCTATTATGGTGCGTGCAATGGAACGATCCCACTCCTTAACTTTAAATAAACTATTATTCTCGAGTGAATGTACCATCCAGAAAATGACATCCATCAGCCATTCACCATCCATGAGACATCCATCGACCTCTAAAAATTCTATACTGGACATTTCTTGATTAAATAATAATTTGTTAAGCGTAATTTCTTTTCTTTAAGGATCTCATTTACAAATTTTAAGAGTATTGATAGTTGCGTGGGATATCATAACTAGAATAGACTCAATATTTTCTTGCAAAATAATATCACTCTTTTCTCTCTCATCACTTTTGATCAAAAATAATTACTTTAACCTGATTTAATACTATTATACGGAGTTTAGGAAATCGTATGCATACTTGGAATAACTGCTGCAAAATTAATGTCATCCCCTACAGCCTTATCCATTTATACATATGCAGATTTTGTTTTAGTTATTGGAACTATTTGAATTCTTGACATATTGCCAAGGCGCTGCTGGTAAAACCGATCGATAAAACAGTAGATCAAGCTAAATATGTCATTAGCATATGAGTGTATTATCTTTCAAGAAGTATTTTCAACTCTTTACTTTATATGACTTTGAGCTATGAGCATCATATGCCACGTATTTTAACAAAAAGAAGTTCATGTCCGTGAAAAAAGGCGGGCATGTGTGAGTTAATGTATAATGCAATCACAGTATCCAGAGCAGTTGTTTACCTGAATTCCGTTCAAACAGGCCTTCAAGTTACACAGCAAAGATATTTCCTTCCTCATATATTAATAAGTAATTATAAAACTTTCACATCTCATAAAATTCTATACGTCTATTTATTTATTTGAGTTGTAGAACTCAGATATATTTTATAAATGCAATAGCTGTTAATGCAGTAGTTGTTCGAAGTGTGTATATATTTTCTGCATGACTTATATACAAAAATAACATTAGAACATTTTAAACTCCTTTTTTACTTTTAAGCTTAATTTGCAAATTTTATTATTAAAAAATTATTTTTTTTCTCCTTTTTAACACATGGCACAAATATTTCAAGTAGGTAAAATATTGTCAAAAAAGTTTATAAAAGAAAAGAAACATTATATGGATTTTTATCCTAACAACTTTTTATGCTAAAAAATGCTCTTTGCATTTAAATACACCTGAATTTAATATTTTTTTGATATTTATTATGGTATATAGTTTATATATAACACATTCACACTTACCACTTCTTCTAAGAAGGATATTACTTTCTGCTCTTTAGTTACAGAGTATGATATTGAACTAAAATTATAGAATGTATTAAAGTGAATGCAACAATACAATTACATACATGTATATAAATGAATATATAGCAAATGAACAAGAAGAAAATTTCTAATTTGTGAAAAACCGAAAATGGGCATGGTTTTAAGAAACATATATATAATAATGATTTTATGGTTAGAAGTTTCCTCTAAAAAAATGGTGTCGTTTTTTCCTTAGAATTCTCTACTTTGTTAGTTCCTATTGTTGTCAAAATTGTACAACAAAATGAAACAAAAAATTGCATTGTGAAAATTTTACCATAAAGTAATTCAAACTTCAATGACTTTTTTAACGAAATGATAAGCTTTTTCAAATTTATAAACTTAAATCATCTTGCGCATGATAGTGAGTGTTATCCAACATCAGATTAAAGAATTGAAAACTCTAAAAAAAACATTCTAATTCTCTGAATTAGAAAACTACTTTCTTATCTTTCTTAGTAAATAATTATATGTAAAAGGGGAGAAAGGAGTATGAATTTCTTCAAACATCGACAATTTAAAAGCATAGTATAATGGTTACAATAGAAATTACAGTTAAATAATGACGCGGGAAGAATTTTCAGAATACAAGTTTTTCTGAAATATCTTACTGGAATTCTTTACAATAAGGGATTTATTTTTGCAATATATTTTTGTCTGAAGATAAAAAAAAAGTTATTATTTGGGGCATATTTTTAAATTTAGTCCCAGAGCAGTAATATAGACATCACCCTACTTTTTATATCTCCATTTTGCAATAATGTTCTTGAAATATAATCAGATTTAATAAAGAAACTCGCATGTGCAGTTGAAAGGATATATAAGCTCTTATCCAAATATTAACTTTCAAAATCTATGTAGCTCGTTCTTAAAATGGTAAATCTACTCTACAGTTTTTCAAGTCTAAAAGAAACAGGCGAAAAGAGGAGGCTAGCTAAGAGACAGTCGTTTTGGAAATAGGTATCTTGTTTGAGTTTGGAAACATACGGTAGACGTTTTATTTTAATTTTGTTTACCAAGTTACTAAATAAGCATTTTTAATGGATTTCTTCTGAATATTACTGATAGTAAATTTATTGTTTCTGCAAATACGACAGATGTTTTTTTTAAAATTCAATATTGTTTTCATCGCAGCCATCTTATAATTATTTAAGATCTGATGGAAATTTTCATATAAAGGAATGATGTAAATCAATTATTCAAGAAAGATTATAACTCTCTAAATTAATGTAATAATTTCAAAAATAACTGACTCTCTTTGCCTTTGCTTTAAATAACTGCTGTTAGAATATATAAAAATTAAATATTTGGAAAAGCCAATTTATTTTGAATATAACTGTCATAGAACATCTTACAAACATGACATGAAAACTATTTATGGTAGATGTGTAGTAATTCTTAACAATGATTTATTATTCCCTTTGCATTTTTTTCAATGATTGTTCAGTTCTCTTGATCAAAATAATCAATATTGCATGTGCTTATTCTTATTCTATCAAGGACACTATTGATACGCTTCGTAGATCATAATTCAAAACCAATTTTGCTAGTTTTATTTTTTTACCGTTTTTTGTTAATTCAATTAGCGATTCCTGTTTTTGGAAGCTTTGAAGTACTGATTATTAAAAACATTGTAGAGGTATTTAATTTTGAATCACATATAAACACTATGCAACCAAATCTAGGAGTTGTAATTAAACAAATTTGAACATTTTGAAATAGGCTCAAGACGTCACCTCATCATCTTTGCCAATCAACATGCCATTTACCCACACACTTATTTTTCTTTTTTCCCGAATATTAAAAAAATATCCTGTGAAAGTATAAAAATATCTTCTTAACCTAACTATTGTGATTAAAGTTTTTATCATTATTCTGAGAATAATTACTATCAATTCCCAATATTTGCAACGTTATCAATCATATATGTTTCAAATTATATTTTAGGATTTCATAAATTTCACTGCATGTCATAAATATGTAATGATAGGCTTATATTAAGCTCTGACATAAAAATTCTTGCAATATGCAATAAAGGCTTTAACTTTGTGAACAATACTTAAACATACTCGCATGGTTGATTATATTGTCCACCAAGATCTTGACAGCTATCCACTGCAGACTTGACTTCTGCTGTATCTATCAAAAAAGAAAAAGGGAGGAGGGATGTTCTATTATGAAAATGCTATAAAATTCAATGTCCTTTTTTAAAACTATAATACTTATAAAGTGAGGTTAGTTGTTTTCCAAAAACACGAATAAAAGATATATTTAAAATATACATAGAATAAAAACATTTAAAAAAATCCATGCTAGCTATAAATGATAGGTTTAATAATTAAATATGGCATCTATATAATGAGGCATCTTAATAGTTATTTTGATAAGTATTCTCTTTAGAACATACTGTTTCATTATCATATTAAAAATGTTTCTATTTGTCAGTTCACAGGCATTTAGAATACGCATCACCAAAATGTTATATTCTTTTTTCATTACTTATTGGTATACCTGGTGATTTTAATGAATAAAGATGTTTGTAAAACTTCCTCACTATATTCTTCAGATTAAAATATCATACCAATTTATTTAAAAATTAATCATGCAATATATTTTTATATAAAATAATTTGAATATATCACATTTCTTGTTTACTTACAAAATGATCACCTCTTAAAGTTATCAGTTTAGTAAATTCAATTTTCCTCCAATTTCAGTATCATAAATTTATTAGCCTTTCTTTTAGACAACGAAACATCTTTTTCATCTAGAAACAAGATTAAAATAAAAATTTCTGATAGTTTCGCCTGAAAAATTACTGATTGTTGATGAAAAGCTTCTTTTGGCAATACTCACGAAACGATATATATTGAATAATTAAAATACGAAAAAGAATGCATGAATTAAATTTAAGTATTCGAATCA